>JAOUZG010031824.1:871398-915991 GCA_026289955.1 Argiope argentata | reverse complement strand
AAGGCAGCCATTTAGGAGGGCTATTAAAAATTGATATACCAACACTTCCATCCCGTGGTGCTGCCTTTAGCTTATTGCATCCCCGCATCGCTCCTTGTCATTTTCGCTCACGTTGCATTTCACAGTCGAGTGTTTTTAACCCTAACCGCACAAATCCACCTTCCCGTCAGTAACACGCAGTGACAGCCACGCCATCTAGCGGATAACTGGAGCCCCAGAACAAGAAGTGATGAACATGACACTTCCACCAGCGTGCAAGGTATCGGGTTGCAGAACTAAGTGGTGAGGCAGTTCATGTAAATAATCATCACTCACGGGCCCTGGGTGGGAAGTATTAAAAAAGGGAAGAATATGCAAAGGGGGGCTGTGTGGGAAAAGGTTTTAGCTTAAATGAAATGTCTGGGAAAGGGCTGTTGATCGACGGCTGGGGAGTTTCTCGAAAGGCACAAGAAATGACATTTTAATGTTTTTATTCTGTTATCATAAAAGTTTCCCACTATCAAGGAAATGCTTTAAAAAATTTCACAACCGCATTTTTTTATCCGTTTCATTATCAGTTCTGCAATTTTTAAAAAGAATGAATTATTTCAGCCTCTAGAATAGCCTCTGATTGATTAATTTATTTATATGTATTTTTTAGAATGGTAAAATGTATACAAATATATATTTCACCTGAAGTTACCAAGTGTACCACCAAGAACAAGAAGGATAGGTGGTATGTTTCTTTTCGCATTACTGCAAATGCTAACAAATAGAGAAATAAGAAAATCTGTAGTTGTTAGTTGTTTCATAAGCAAGATACAATTGTTTGGTGATTTGAATGTTTTAGATTTTTAATGGGTGAATAAGGGACGAAGCTCCTTTCCTCTGGGTAGGAAAGGCGGCATCTCTCTCTCTCTCTCTCTCTCTCTCTCTCTCTCTCTCTCTATATATATATATATATATATATATATATATATATATATATATATATAGAGAGAGAGAGAGAGAGAGAGAGAGAGAGAGAGAGAGAGATGCCGCCTTTCCTACCCAGAGGAAAGGAGCTTCGTCCCTTATTCACCCATTAAAAATCTAAAACATTCAAATCACCAAACAATTGTATCTTGCTTATGAAACAACTAACAACTACAGATTTTCTTTAATATTGGTAATTGTTTATTCTATACATTAGTGAATTAGACAATAACTTATATCAGACAATTTTTCTGTAATAATATGCTTACACAAAATACAATCAAAATTTAGATTTTTTCTATTTCTTTAAAGATTTTAATTAGCTTGTTATTTTTTTTCTAATTTCAATAATGTTTTCTTAATTTAATTGCGTTAAATAAAGATTTAGTTGAACTATAGAGCCTAGAATGTAAAAAAAAATCTAATAATTTTTAGTTAAAAATTGAAATACCATACTTTTTAGTATTTTATTTTCCAGTGATGTCCCGTGGAAGCATAAGTGAATAAACTTTTTGCATTTACTTTCTTTTTTGTTTGAATTTCATCGTGAAGAAAATTCGCAATGCGAGATATGCGAAAGGGAAGATTAAATGTTTTTGAATGCAGTCATTCTTTTGAGAAACAGCGGAAGACTTTCGAATCTACTGCTCTTTTTCATCTTGCATCAATCAATATTTCAATGAAGAAAAGTGCAATTTGTGAAATATGCGAAATACCATATCCTCAAGAATTCATCCATCACATGTTTTCAAAGCCACACTTTTAGAAGAACTTTCTAAGAATACGTTGCAAATTTAAGGTCAATTCATTAATAATAACAGGCAAAATACACATTTCAAACGCAGATGACGACTTTTCTCTGCTAATTTGATTTCAATCCACTGTTAATGACTGAGTACGAAAAAATCTAATCATTTCAAATAGGTACAAAGAATTTGTTATAAAAAGGATACAGTTTTTCAACTAAGCAAATTTAATCAATAAAGGAGAAGCTCAGCTAAAGTTGTTTTCTCTTAATCAGTAACGATAACATTACACTTCATTCAAATCAACATTGAAGAAATGCTTCAAATCTTTATTATTATTATTATTATTACGAGACATTTCCTTTACACTAAGTATCGCGAATTATTGTTCCAAGATGTGTATGTTCTTGAAAAGAATAACTAAAAAATCCATAAATGTGAAATTTCTTTATAATGTGTCATTTAAGCATGAAGGTGAGGTATACTTATAGGGTGAGACAGTGCAAGTGAAACACCTTAAAAGTTTTGGAGCGTTATATAGAAAAAAATTTCAATGGTTGCTTTCTTAAAAGATGGTTTTGTGGCCCAAACTTAACGTGTTTGTGAAACAAATAAAATACATTCAAAACATACTTTTAATTAATAACAGCAAAAAGCGATGCCGTAAAAGCGTTGTTAAAGAATATTAGATATTTAAGCATAGTCATTGTATTATATTATTCAATTGATATCTTTACAAACCTTCTGGGAATTCTGGATATTATTTTATATTTGATATTAAAATAAATAACATATTGTTATCTTGTATTTTACGAAAATGGAATGGTGTGATATCAACTGAAATTGGCTGCAGTTTTAAAATAAAAATTTTATCAAATCTTTTAAACTGATCAACCAAAACTATATTTCTAAAAGTCATTCTCATTCCTTTCCTATTGTACTTTTAGGTACATACTTATTGAAATCTACCAAAAGCGCAGAAGTGTGTTTATTGTGATAGCACTCCTGCCATACTTTAGGGAAACTTTCAACATATCTTCACTAACCATGTTCTCTAGAAATCAAAGCCACTCTCCTTTAAAACATTTAGGTAGCTAAAAGAAAATTTAAACGGGGGTGGTTAAATTTTTTATTTACCACCCAATTTCATTACAATAGAAGATAGAAGAATAAATCGTATTTAAAAGTTTAATGTCTAATTAAATTGGACAACTTTTGTAATTGTAATTTTTCGCTTAGAAGTCATTCTTACTTCCACTGTTTTAATATGATTTGTGTTACCAGTTTGTAAAAGAGGATGGATAAAAATTACTACACATCATTTGTTTATTCTAAGTTTTTTCAAAGGCATATGGATTCCAATTTAATTGCTTGTTGAAAATTGTGTTAATAAGAAATTAAGTAAAGGAAATTTTAATTGGAAACATACAAAAATTATTAAAAATAAAACAAAATCCTGGAATGACATGCTCTTCAGATTTTTGATGTTTCTTATTATAAATTTTAAATTAGAAAGAAGAATGCGGGCGAGTTTGTTTACTTAAATCATCTTTATTTAATTTAAAATTAAATCATCTTTAAAAAAAGTCAACTTATTCTCAGAAATTACAATTTTTTTTTCTGATGAGAAGAAAAATATCTTTAATTAAGGGAACCAGAAACTCAAAATTTCGTTTTTTGTAGTATACAGTTTCTTTAGATACATTTTAAAATTCTTCGAAAGATTAAATATTTTGCTACAAAAAGAAAGTGCTTATCACTGAATTGAATTTTATAGAGGACAAGCAATTTCTGAATGGAGGTCAATAATTTTGCCAACGCGTGAAATAAACTGTTTTATATATAATAGAATGATTTTTAGCATAGTTTTGCAAATTTTATCCAACAAACATAAATTTTTTTATCTTAAGACATTTTTTAATGAGTTTCACTGACTTAGAATATTTCATTGTGATCTTTAAATGTGTTCTCTGGAGAATTACTGAGAGTATAAATCATCACAAAAAACGCTATCGTTATAGCCTTAACACGAGCACATTAAAAAAACATCGGTTCATCCCTTTTATTTCAAATAATAGTCCTAACTCCAAATATAAAAATTGCAACTGTATGATCTTAATTCCAATATTAATTAAGAAAAGCAAACCATATTTCACTCAATATATTTGAGAAATCTAATAATGTAATCTTACTTTGGATCATAAAATGTCAATTATTGCATTTAATTAAACTAAGAAGAATTTTAAGCAATCATTAATTTTTGTAATTATAATCAAAATTCAAAAAATAAATTTTTAGTTCTCGCTTATTTGATGTAATCAATTTGTATTTGCTTAAAATCTTTGAAAATATTATTTAACATAAACCATTGCAACAAACTAATTTGTATTTCATTTTGTACCTCTTACTTTAGCGTTATTTTTCTTTTCATAGATGACAAGCTGTGCGCTAGCAAGAAAGTCTTTATGTTTGGCTGCTTTTAAATGCAGTGTCTATATTTTTTAAGGATTGAAATATATTTGAAAGCAATATTTTAGATAAGGATTCTACGATTACCAAGACAAATTTTTATTTTTATCTCACAAATGGGCATGCCTTTTTTATCATCTAAATATACCTAAATGTACAATTTTACATTCAGCTTTTAAGAATTCGATTTAAATATTCACTATTCTTCAAAAGTCATAAGATCGTAGGATTATGATGTCAGAAATGTGTAAAAATCTACCACATTAGGTAGAATAGGGATGTTGCGGTCTTTATTTAGAAAGATCTTTAAAGAAAGATTTTGCGGTCTTTATTTAGATTTATATTTTCTAGAATAAACGTAACTTTAAAATAACATGATTTTGAAATTGTAGTTAAATTTTTGTACCTTAGGTATCAAAAAATATATTTAAAAACACACTTATTTATAAAATGTTATTTATGCATTATATTTTATATATTATTTATATACTCTATTATTTATAATATATTAACAGCATATTTAAAACATTGTAACTTTTGAAAGTGTATTTTAAATTTATGTATTTAGAATATTATCGATAAAATTTCTTTTTTGCGAAGTTTTTGAATGTTCAAAAAAAAAAAACCTTACATAGAGGATCAGTGATAAGCTTTACTGGAAAATTACTTCTTATATTATATTTTCTTTCTTAAGAAAAATAATAAGATTGCCGTCTATTCACGACATGCAAAAAAAAATCCGAATTGTCTTGGTTTGAAATGTGATTTAATTAAACGCCTAAATGGAAAAGATATCTGTCAGTGCACTTTCCAGATCTTTTCTTTTTCAAATTATCCCAAACAGATGTTTTATCAGCTTCCTATTTTTTCATGCATAAAATTATAAATAATAATTTTACTCAAGTGGCAAAAAATTAAATCAAATGTATACCGAAAATAAATATATACCGAAAACAAATTTATATATTTTAAACAATCATTTTAATAAGAGTAAATTTTTCAAAATATCATTCTCTATATGTCAGTAGTTCAACCTAAACTTTTAAAATAGTCTGGTGTAAAAATGCCGGTTTTTAGGTCTGCAAATCTCAAAGTACGATTTAGAAAAGCTCCTCTATGGACATGAGTTTGGTCCACATTCTCCCATTGGTACTTTCCAATCGACGATCTCCTCTTCATCTAAAGCAGTTTAAAAGTAGTGGGTTTCATTTATAATTAGTCCTTGTGTTGCCTATAGCCCGATGCCAGTATAAATAACCCTAGCAAAGGAAATTTGGCTTTGATTATCTTAATATTAAGTATTCATCTTTTATTTTCTTCTCTCGTATTAATTAATGGCCCTTAACAGATCGTATTTATACACATAAGATTGTTGAGCTGTCATCGTTATATTTTTATCAGTTAAGTACTGGAATCAATTTCAATCCTGGAACATATTCACAGCTTTCAGAAATTTTAATGTTCTGCATTTTCATAAAGAAGCTCAAACCGAAACAAATGGAAACCCGCAGTGTAGCACTGTAAAAACTCATTGGAAGTAGCCGATTGTCACGAAAGACACTTTCACTTCTACTGAGACAACTAAACTCCTGGAATTATTAAGAACGAAATCGAAGCTTTTCGGCTTTGAAGAACTTTTGCGATTTTTGGTGTAAAAACTCCTTCGCAGATGTATCTACAATAAATCCTGTATATAAATATGTAAATAATTTTGAGCTAATTAGACGTATAATTACTTTTAAGATTGGCTCTCTTCAATGCTATTGTCTGATTGTGTCAATTCGTTCGATGTAACTTCATTTCGGCGCGAAAAGTGCGATCTCGGATTATTGCTCATCAATTTTTCGATATCTATGTGCTTAAACTCTTATACTAACATATTTAAGATAAAAGGAGTTCAAATTTAATATTTCTACATATTCCAATTTTAATGTTCAAAGTTTTCATAAAGAAGCTCAATTCGAAATAAATGGAATTCCGCAACGAAGTTGCTGTAAAAATTCTCTAGATGCAATCAGTTTTTCATTTTGTCAGATCTGTGGGCTTAACCTTTCATGCTAACATATTTAAGGCAAAATGAGTACAATTTTAATATTCTACATTTTCCAATTTTAATGCTCTACATTTTACACTTTTAATGTTCTACATTGTCCAATTTTATAATCTACATTGTCACATTTTAATACTCTGCATCTTCATAAAGAAGCTCAAACCGAAACAAATGGATTCCCGCAGTGTAGTCGCATTAAAAAGTCCCTGCATGCAATCGATCTTTCGGCTTGTCGGATCTGTGTGCTTAACCTCTTATACTAAGATATAAACTCTTTTTTTTATCTGAATGAAACTACATAAACTAACAAAAGCGTGTTCAAAGAAAGAAAAAAAACACAAGGAAATAATTCCCGAAAGCCTCGAAAAATCGAAGAATTCCTTCGGATGTCTGTTCGGTCGGGGAACTCGGGTCCCGAGCTTTACATTTCTTTTCAATTCTTCCCGATGCTTCACGAAGCTATATCCCATCAGCCCGAGCGAGTTTCTGCAACTATACAAAAGTGTATTCCTCGGAGTGCATAGCAAAGAGATCTCGGGCGATAGAGAGAGAAAAAAACTCTTCCACATTTCCAACAGCTCTCACCTGTCAATATCCTTTCTAGTCTTTGGCGTTTCTATCAAGTTAAATCCATAGAAAAAGTTTTGATAAAAGAAGTCTTTTATTATGAGAAGGAGGTTTCTTTCCTTAGAATTTTTTTATTCACATTTGTATACGTCTATACTGATTAAAACATTGTGCTATTAGGAAATACTGCTTTTGAGGTATCGTGGATCTGGGGTTAATTGCAGATGCATAGTTTTCCAACGAAATAATTTAAGTGTGACACATGCGAATTTTATTATGGCATCAAAATTATATAATTTAGGGTGAACTTTTCTAGGAAATATGAAATAAATTAAAATCTCTCACTTTTTTACTAAAAAAATGAAGCACAAATAGTAAGAATATAACAAAAGATTACAGATATTATCAATATTATATATCTGTTGGATGAAAAATTGAATAAATGATGAATGTTGTTAAACGGAGCTTGTAACGTAAAAATAATACTAAATATTTACTTCGGGCATGAATTTATAAATATTTCCTAAATGCGAATGATGATTAGTAAAACATTACTGAAGTAGTACTGAAAAAAGATAATTAATATATAAGAGTAGTAGCTGAAAATACACTTTCGTTTAACAAATTTGAAGCTTTCGTCATAATCTTGGCTTCAAAAGAATCTGCTTGTGGGACAGTCGGTTAAACATTTCCATTATAAGATTGCAAATTCCTTTTTCAAAAGAAATGATCTACTCACTGCTTTTCTGAACCTCAGCACTAAAATGTAATCGACGATATCTGCATTCTGTGCCTAAATTTTTTTAAACAAAATTAACTCAGCGATGCACCCAAAGCGAAATTTTATAAATAAAGTCGATGACTTCTTTTCTACGAGCAAATATTCTTTTATCTTAGAATTTAAATACAAACACCAACAAATGAAAATGAAAGAAAAACGTATTCTGGGCACTGAAAAAAATGAAGAATTATTTCGGATGACGAACACAGGTCCTTTAGTTTACAATTATTTTCATTTCCGCAATATAATTCAAGAAGTGGAATCTCATCACCCCCATCAACTTTCTTTAAGTACAGAATGCAGAATTTTAGAGAAAAAAAAATTTGAAATTTCCAACATGACTCACGTGTTGACAATCTTTCTCCTCTTTAAAATTTCTATCAAATTAATTGTAAAAGAGAGAGAGAGAGAAAGAGAACCGTGTATCATGGAAGTACTCTACTCTGATGAATTCTCCACTTTATTTTTGTCGTAAATTGCAACAAAAGTGACTAAATTATGGTTGTTGTTGTTTTGGAAAAAGAAAAATTTGCGTAAAATGGATCTTAGATGATTTTTTTTCTTTAAAAGATATATAAAAGAATTCAACAAGATGTTCCGAATAAGACAGTTCACATAAATTTTTCAATTAAAATGCTTTCTTAAACCGGCCATTGTTATCAAATGTAAGTAGAATTTCTGTTTCGTTATGAGAAATTTAGATTAAAAAGAAAAGAGAAATGAATATAAAGAAGGAAAAAATAAAAGCAAAGGCCTTAAATTATAATAAATTATTACATACAGGCTTATTTCGAATACAAAAATATCATAACTATTATTTTAATTTCTAAAATAAATAAGAAAAACTATGCTTTAATCCTTTTCATCAACATAAATTACTAAATAATTCCTCAAAGGTATTGAGCGTATTTCTACAACTTAATATAGAAAAATAAAATAAAGCCATATTAGTAATTCAACTATTATAAAAAAAATCTTTCAAATTTTGATAGCATTTAATAAAAAGAAAATAAAACGTTTCAACATTTCAGTAATTTTGAAAAAAATGTTATAAAATACATGTAAAACTGTTATTTTTGTTCTGAACAAGGCTTTGAATCTTTTTCAAGCACGAATCTATTTTAATGCGAATGTTTAATTTGAAATTTATCTTACAACACCCCTATTTTGTCTTCCTAAAAGTTTAAACTTTCCACATTTTACTAAAAACTCAAACTTCATTTACGCTCCTCTGAATTATTTTCATTTAAATACTGATTTTGATACTCTATATTATGAAAAAGAAACACATGCCGAACAAATGGAATTTTGAAAAGAACTCCAAGATGAAAATTCTCCAGATACAATCGTTCGTTTGCCTTCCCTTATCTGTATGCTTAACCTTTTGTACTAAAAGTTGCCTTTTTTATAGCAATGAAAACAGAAAAATTAAAGCATTTGTTAAAAAAAGAAGAAAAAAAAATCCATGAGACTTCGAAAAAAAAGGAGGCATTCTTTCTACTGTCGGTTTTGGGTGGAGAACGTGGGTCCCGCGGTTTATATTTCTTTTTAATTTTTTTTTCGGCGTTTCATTCCGCTTTATCCCCTCAGCCCCAATAAATTTCTCTAAGTACGGAACGGTAATTCCACGGGGTGTATACGAAAGAGATCTAGGCGGACAGAAGGAGATAAAAATATTCCCAACATTTTTAACTGTTTCTAACCTTTCAATATCTTTTTCTATTTTTATTTTTTTATCAAGTTAAGATTACGGAAGAAGTTTTGATAAAAGGAGTTTTTTATTTTGCTTCTTTCTCTAAGAATTTTTTTTTTAATTCAATTTTTTAAAAGACTTCTAGACTTCTTAAAAAAATGAAGGACCCGTAACAATGCTAACTGAAATGATGCACAAATCCGAAAAAAGATGTTTCATGATTGTAATAAAATAACTGAAAATGAAAGTATTCAAGATCATCTAATTAGATCAAGATCAAAAATCTATTTTTCATTTAGAACGTTTATAACACAATCTGAAGTTATATATTGTCGCTCTGTTGAAACTAATAATGAAGGCAATTTAATAATGTGAGAAAATAAATAGATGATTCATAACATTACCAGCCTTTTAATTTTATTCCTATGCTTCATAGTTTTTTTTATCATTTCTTCCCCAGAAGTTCATCTTACAGATTCTTAAAATATTGAGCAATAAAAATATATTTATTTAATTAATATGGCAAACAATTTATTTGAAGTGTGATATTTTGTATCAGAAAACCAGCTTTACTTGTTGGATAGAATCTCAATAAAATTAGTCCATTTTGTTTGAAGAAAACATATTTTTCCTCGAAAAAAATACAGGAAATTTATATAGCATATGGCGGATTATATGAACATAAATTCCCCAAAATGTGGGAAAGAAAGCTAGCATTAGAAAAAGTTTTGTCCAGTAAAATAAATTTGAATCATAGTTTTTTTTTTCAGAAAAAATAAAAATTTCCCAAATCAATTTTTAAATGTTTATTGATCTAAAATGGTTATCAAAATAACGGAAAAACCTCTGGATAAAAATGGCATCTAAGAATGCTCATCATAAGCATACATATAATGTCCTGAAATATTATCAAGCATTAAAGTGTCAATTTTTAATATAAAAGTTTTATTTCATTATAGTATGAGATGCTCAGTTAAGTTGTATATTTCTTAGCGCTTCAAAAATAAACAACTACAGAGGCCGAATTCAGGAACCCGGGTAACTGTGATCGAAACATCCGAACTCTTTGGCATCCCCAGAGGTATAGTGTCTGAAGCCGTGACGGCGTACTTACAGAGCAGACACACACGTCCGGCGAGACAAAATAGTAAACGAGAGGAGATGCTGAGATGTATATTGAAACGGATTGCAATATTTAAAAAGTAAATAATTTCAGTCAAAGTGACCCCAGAAAATTGTTTATTTAGTGTCAATAACTACAGTCAGCACAAATAATAAAGACATGATAAATACAAACAAATAATAAAGACATTGCTGATTAAAATCTTGAAGCCATTTCTCCCCAAATGACAAATGTCGTTACAGTAATGCCAAACGTCGTCTACAGTAGTTCTATAATCATAAAATTGGTCAATTGCTAAGTGTAAAAAAGTTATGGTCTGGAATCCAAACCTTCCACGGTACCTCTTCCGAACTTTCATAATAATTCCATGAAAAAGGGTGCTAGGTTGATGAGTAATTATCAAACGTTTTTAAATGATACTATCAGGCGTTATTAAACACTATATAGTAAAAAAATCAGCAAATACAATTTTAAATGATTATTCCGGAGCATAGCCACCATTCAATTCAATAATTGCTTTCCCATTTGCTTAAAAAATGGTCGATTTAGGGGGAAAAGCTTCCACTGTCCTTGAAGGCCCGTCCATGCTTTAACATTCGCTATTAAATAATCGAAATCGTCATGAACTTTGCCCGCTTACCAGTGTTTTAGCCACTGATTTATATGATAGGCGGCCACGGCTTCTGCGGTAGAATAGTGTGACTGTGGAAACAGTTCACAGTCCTTATTGACGATGCATATTTCATCTCGACACTCAACATGAGGACGTGCTTTATCAAGGTGGAAGACAATCCGGTTCTTTCAGTATGTTCTTTTTGTCTCGATTTCAGCGTGAAGGCTGTCGAGTTGAGTCAGGTAAATATTTCTGTTAATTTTGAATTACCACCAGCCATTTTTTTCTGGAATCCGCTACAACTGACGCTCATCGCTGCCGTTCCAGCAATAACAAATCCCATTAAAGGTAATTTCCCAAAGAATGATTCCTCATCTGTTCCACTAAACACACCAGATTGCCTTCTTACAGTGCACGTCCCTCGCTAGATCTTCTTTCTTTTGAGGATTTTGAAGAGAAGTCATGACTTATCCTATGAGAAGATCTTTTTGAAACGGACCCCCCTCATTTCGTGGAAGCAAATCAGTAAACATTCGTGCACGTTTGACTTTACATTTCTCTCTGAGTCTGTGAATCGCATATCCAGTCCATTTCCATACATTTCCGAGCTTTTTGAGACGACGAGCGATGTTTGAATGGTCCACATTGAAGTTGTAAGAAAATATTCAATTAGTCAAGGTTTCTTCCCCTTCCACGGCTGCCAGAAGTGCCTGGCCAGTAAAATATGTTGGTCGACCTCTTCCTAGCCCATCTTCTAAGCTATTGTTTCCAGATTTGAAATGGACAAATCATTTCTTACTTCGACATTCGCTGATTGTCCCCTCATCGAAAAGGGGATTGAGATTGCGATATGACTGCTCTGTTTCCTATTTTTCTCAAAGGCTGGCATAAAATGGCGAATATGGGTTCGGTTATCTACACTCATTTCTATAACCAAAATGTAGAAGAATTTTTCCTTCATAAATTTATAAGATATTGCAAGTTTTTATTAAAATATAGGGCATTAAATGAATGCCTGGTAATTATGCACTAACCCAACATAATACAATATTCATTTTAACACTGTTGATCCTTTTTACGATTTAATTCTTAGGCCTATCCAAGCTGAATTACATGCTACTTTACATGCATGATTTTTTAAAATTATTTATTATTAAATATTTATTATTAAATTATTATTATTATTTAAGCATGAATTACATCCACGTACTACATTTATTAAATTTTTTGAATACATTTCCATAATCATTTAATCTATCTCTAACAATAAATCCATTACCTATTGTCTAAATTTGACTTTGGAATAGCTTCCATAAGTAACATCGCATTAACTTCAATGAATAGTATTTTGAGAAATGAAAATTATACTATGTCATATTGCTTTATACTATTCATATTGCTTTTAAGATAGCATTTTGCTTATAAACTTATTCATATTGCTTTTAAGATTTTAATCATCCTTCGTGTTCCTAGATATCATCATCATAACTGATTTTCATTCCTCAGAGATTTGCATCCAATTAGGACTGTTGAAGAATTAACATTCACTTCGTCGAAGACCCCGCTGTAACCAATGAAATCTTGTAATATAGCCGCAGATAAAAGAGAATAATTTCACAGAAATAAAAATGTCTCTCAGAGACAATCGATTTTTTTTCCATTGTCGGGCCAGCTTGTTTAACATTTTCTACTAAGATACATATCCACCTCCCCCTTTCCCCTTAAAAAAAGATCCAAAAATAAAACGTATCCAAACACACTGAAAAAAAGGAAGAAAGAATTCCGAGACGCTTTGAAAAATCGAAGGAATTCCTCTCTACCGTCTGTTAGAGGCGGATTTCTGTTTATTCTTCCTCGTATTCCGCCTGATGTTTCACGGAGGTTTATCCCATCAGCCCGGCCGAGTTCAGGTAACTGCAGGAATGTCCCCCTTCAGAGAGTAAAGAAAAGAGATTTCCAGCGCTGAATGGAAAAAATTTCAATATTTCAAAAGATTCGCACTTGTCAATATCTTTTGTAGTCTTTGGCGTTTCTATCAAGATAAATTGAAAGAGATAATTTTGGGTAGAAAGAGGATATCATTTATTGTGAAACGAATTCTTTTCTTCCTTGATGATTTTTTTTTGTTTTCCTATAAATATTACATTTGTTAAAAAAGATATGTAATCTGAAAAATCTATGATTTGTATAAAATTTTGAAGCATTTTATGAAGGAGAATTAAAAAAATTTTTTTTGTAGGATTACAATTATTCCCAAAACGAGTTTAACAGTGAATGTGAATACTTTAAAATTTTTTCCAATCAAAGCTTTAAAACTCTAAAAAGTAATTTTAAAATGCAGTCAGATATACTTTTTATGTCATTATGAATTAATAATGAATGAGTGTTTTTTACACTCTCTTCTTTAGCTTAAAATATATTACCTTAATAATTATGATAAACAAAGTAATCCTTAAAAAATATTATTAGTTTTCTAAAAGCGTGAGATTCGAATTTCTTAGCTAGAGTATCATTTTATTCTGCGATTCCACATACACCTCAATATTTTTTTAAAGAACATAAATGGGCACTATTGTTATCCAGAAAACCATAATTTTATTAATTTAGATTTTGAATTTAATAAAAAAATATTCTTGGGGATTAGAAATGTTTTCAGAGAATTTATTTCATTAAATAATTGATTTTCTTGCTGATAAAGCAGATCCTCATGTGGATCTTTACTGAAAATTATACTTGTCAATTCTACTTTAAATAGTTTGAGTTAACAATTTTAAGTGTTTTTATGGCTTATTATGTATAAAATGGAGCTACCATTGTAATGCAGACAATTTAGTGTCGCAATATTAATTTAGACTAATGTGTATCTTCTAGAATGTATTACCCCTAATATTTTTTCATATTCATCTGCTCCCTTGGAAGACTTCTAAGCATTTTTGTATTGAATTTCTGTTCCATTTTTAACATTCCACTTTTATATAAACGAAAAATAGAATCCAAATTCATGTTATTAAAATATTTTTCTTCGAATTCAAATTAAAAAATAACCAAATAAATGAGTACTACAAAATAAAATTCTCGCTGTTTCAAAAATTTTGTCAACAGTCAGTTCTGGCGGAAAATACAATTTATGAGCTTCAAATACTTAATTTGTCATTACTTCTACATTTCACAAACCTATTTACTGCATTACTTAATTTATTTTAATTGAGGCAAAAAAATTATGGTTTTAAATATCCTATGCGAATTATGTAATGAGTAAAAAGAAGATAATTGATAGTTTCTTTTATAAATATGAAGCATGAAATGATTTTTCTTGAGATACTGACTTGCTAGTCACTAGATGATTCACCATTTATTGACAATTATTTACTTTCCTCTTTATGAAATAATGTCATAATAAATGAAACGGACATAAATTTTGCACTTTTTTTGCTTTTCCTTAAAAATAAGGCAGTCATCGTATACCACTAAAAATGTAGATCAAGTATTCAGATTGTGAAGCCAGCTACACTCTAAACATAAGTTGGAAAGAATTGTACAGAAAACATTTGGAACCTCCTTAACCGAACGCTCTGAAATGGAAAATATCTGATGATGGCCGGAATGGAAAACCCATTCAATCAAAAGATATGTTAAGTATGAGCACCACATGGCTGTAAAACAGAATATGAATGCTAATGCATTGAAACTGATTACATTGGACCCATATATACTTGTGAAGGCTAACATTTAAAACTAGTGTTTAAAAATAAATTTATATTTATTATTATACATTTCGAGTTAATGAATATGTTGAAAAATCAATTTATCCTAAAATATTGCATTTTCTTGTTCAATACATTGCATTTCTGAACTGTCTTTTTCATAAATCCTTTTGAGTTTTATTTGAAAGCATATTCTTTGGGAGGATACTCTGATTTTTAAATTTGTATAGTGCATGCTTTAATGCTCTTTCATATTCTTAAAACCAATTTTCTCAACTTCTAAGTATTAGTAGAATTTACTTAAGAAAAGTATTGCGTATTGGAAAAATCATATCTAAAATATTTTATTTTTCAAATTTGATGTAATTTTTCAATAGGTTCTGTAGTTCAGAGAATAAGAAATTTGTTTAGTTAGAAATATTCTACAGTAAATTTAATGTTTCCCATTGCTTAAAAATTCGAAAACTTCACGTTATTATACAATAGAAGTCATTACTTTCAGGTTGGATAAACGAAGAGCTACTTTTTTTAGTTCAAGAACAACAAAATCTATTTATTAAGTTATCTGCAAGAGTTCGAGCAGATAATTTGATAAACTTTTAAACAAAAAGTTTTTTCCTTTATACCACTTTTAAATACCAACAAAAAACTTTTTTTTTTCAAATTTGTAAAACAACATTCAACATTTTACTAGTTTGATTTTATTGATAACTTTTTATTTCATTTCATTTACAAATTCAAAAGTATGATAAACTTTAAATGTTAATGATGTTTTAATACGATATTTTTTTATATGTTGATGATTATGTTTATGGAGATTTTAATTTTCTACTTATAATTTTTATACTAAAATTTCTATGCGTTTGAATCGAAAGAAATTGTAAAACATGACTAAATTACTTTAACCTTAAACTAATTTTCTTTAAACTATCTTAAAATCAGAGATGTATTTTACCCTTAAAGTCTTTTTATACATATGAAATTTTACTATTGAAGTCACTGATTTGTATACATACTTTACTTTATACTTTACATATGACATTTTACTAATTGAAGTCACTGATTTGCTTTCGAGATGTGACGTTTTCTTAGAATTATTCGCAGTGAAATATTCATTCTTCCAAAAGTACATTAAACATTAGACATCTAAATGTACCAAAAGCAGATATCGCTTTCATACATTTCTAATAGAACTACCTAAATAAAAAAGGTTTGGGTAGCTAAGGAAATAATAAAAACATTTGAAATATTATTGTTGGATAATTGAACGATAGAAATAAAGTGACCCACTCACTTTTCACTAGAATATTACTAGTTCTTTTATTATGTGTAAATGAAAGGGCTGTGCCTATAGACTTATCTTATCTAAGAATAAAAAAAAATCCTTTACAAAGTTTGAGCTTTATTTTAAGATAAAAAATTCGAATTTTATTTCATTAAGCCAAAACGCTATTTTACAACTTAGTCATATATTAACAAACTAAACCTGCAAAAGGTCATTTTTATCATTTCTCTGTATGAAAAAAAAAATAAATAAGAAACTTGAGACTTTCTAGAAAAATAAATGCAAGACGAAAGATTCCTTTGAAATGTCGTAAATTCGATTTAATAGGTATATTTAAATTGAATAATTACGTGCCACTTTAAGCAAACATGTTTTTAAATATACAAGATATCCATCCTGAAAGGGCTCAATCAACTATATTAAGAATGAGATACACAGTTCCTTTTAATGCAGTGTGAGTCTATAAATATTGTGATGAATTACAAAATTTCAAATTTTCCTGTTTACCATCGTATTTACGAGTTTTATTTAATAAAAACATTTTTATAAAACTAAAATAAAGATTTTGTGACAAATATTAGATTGAAAATCTGAATACAAGTATTTTATAAAGAAAATGCGATTTTAAATCCTTCAGTTGATCACCTTACGGAACATATTCTTATTAGCAAATCCTATTAGCTGGACGATTTTTAACTTAAAAGTTATAGCGTTAAGAATAATTAACTGGGTATTATTCATGAGATCGAAAAATTTTATAATATTCAGACCTCATAATTTTTCCAAATGTACATTTACACATTAAAACAAAATAAAATATTAGTATTTAGTTCAAGGAAATACGTTTGACATTAACACTGAATTTTATGATAACTGAGGGAAATATTTACAGAATAATCCTTTGAGATATTTTATATAAACATATATTTATATTCACAACATTCATTCAGTTAATATAACACATTTTATACAACAGATGTTTATATTTAGAAAGCAGTTTACAAAAAAACTGCTTTGTGTTTCAAACTATAACTCAACAATTATCTTTTCTGTACTGATAGTTAAAAAGTCATATTCAATTTTTTTACGATAGTTCAGATTTAATTTTCGTTCTAAATTTAATAGAGATGAGAAATAATAAGGAAATACATATTGCAATGAATAAAGCAACGTATTTTTTAATAATAGCATTTATTAAATGACTATCAAAATTTGGACCTTGAAAATTATTTTTCTCCAAGTTCTATTAAAAAAGGATTTATTAATTAAAATCAAGTTTCATGAAATGTTTAATTAAACATGCTAACAACGATTAATCTCAACAATCTGATAATCGAAAATAATTTTGTTTTTCTTCTTGAAAAAAATCACAATATTTCTAATTTGAAAAAAAAAATCTTTATTGAATCAATTAAACCTCTATTTCCGGATGGTCAAAATGGTTTTTGATTATGTTATAGAAATTATTAATAAAGGTAATATTAGTATCATTTTTTCCAGATGCTTCATGGAAATGTAAAAAAACACGTTATAATTAATTTTTTCTTACGGAACTCGGTCATAAGATGAAGTTTGCATTCAAGTTGAAATGGATCAAAAAATTATAAACAATATTTATCAGATATAATTGAAAATTATAAAAATTCCGATTAGTAATCTAAATGTAAACACAATTCTGAGCATTAATTTGATAGTCCTATTCAAAATGCAGCGTTAGGCCTAGTCTCTGAGTGTAGGTATGTAGATACATATGTCAACAATGATGTAGTTAAATATTTAATGTTTAAACATTAGATCCTTCTGGTATGTCTGCAGCCTAAAATGAACTCTGATATTATTATGTAACTTAGGTTAGATTCTCAAAATTTTGTAATGAGGTTTAGTAATTTGCGATAAAACTATTTAATAATATCATAGAAATTTTAACTGATATACCAATCAGCTTCAAACAATGGTTTTTTTTTTTTGCATCTTTGTGAATAATCCTCGAATCCAATCAATCAAGTGGTATGATGTTAGTCCTTAATCCTTGTATTTTTCTCATGGACAGTTTTATTCTCTAGATTTTCTCATTGTAAAACCTTTTTATCTGCACTTCGGTATGGAATACAAAAACACTTGTTTACTGGCAAGTATTTGGATTAGTTAAGCTATTACAATCTTGTTCTCAGGAGCTGGAAAACCAGGTGGTTGATTGCAAATCCATACGGCTGCTTCCATTATTGTAATCATATTGCTTCAAAGTGTAAAATATGAGCTCTTATGTCAAACTTCATACTGTAATAGCACAGGTTTAAAGGAGTGTGGCAAGCATAAAATTTTTGCTAATTAATTTTGAAATTTGAAATATTTTATATTTATTAATCATTTAACTAATAAGCAAAATTGCAGCTTAAAAATATAAAAAACTGTTTTTTAATTTTTAATTTAATGTTTTAAAGAAAAAGTAGAATCCTTTTAGATCGCTAAATTCCAAATATTCTTTGTGTTGTCAATTTTTTTTTGAAAAATTAAACATTAATATAAGAGGTTTAATTTTGATTCAGAAATTTGAAAAATATTTATGTAATAAATTATTTGAGTAAGAATTGCTAAAAAGTTTTTAAAACTCTCTGAAATGTCCTATTTTTTTAAACTAATCATTCTTTTTTAATTTTTCTTAATCATAATTCAAGTAAATTTTTGAAAAAATATACGCTCCAAATGTCAACCTTTAATTATTATTGTTATCTTAACTTATAACAATTTGAATAAAAAATTAAAATGAAATCTACAATCATATTTAAATGTATCTTGCAAGAACATCATTTCTTGAACGGCCAAGCAGCACGTGCTCGTTCAAGTTAAATTATATTTTTATTCATTTTAATTGTTTCATCGAATGAGTCACTTCAATATTGCAAACGGACAAAAAAATGTGTCTCCCGTTTCTCTTTTTTTTTAAAAAAAATATCACTTTTTCTATTTATTTCATTTTTAAAAATCGCGTGCTCAAAATAACATTTTACTAGGTTTTATTTGTTGTAGACATTAATTTAATTTTTTAAAATCAGATCTTTGGTAAATACAATGACAATGCGTTGTTAAAAGCTGACTTTTAAGATGCCTGTGCGGATAATAAATTATTTATTTTTCGACTACGAATTAGGATTTTTAATGTTCGCCTCGGATCGTTTTTGACGCCAAAAATCTCATCCCAAAAACGACATCATGCTCTCACGTGATAACAAGAAATTTTGAAAAAAAAATACAGCATGTTGCAAAACACTTTTATAGTTTTAAAGACATAACAAATACATTGAAGTGCTAAGCAAACTGGTACACCCCATCTTATGTCGTCTAGAGTCACCAAAAGCACATAGAAGTGCCGCAAAAAGGCATGGCATGGATTCAACTACACTGCTCAAAACCATTAGGGGAGTACATGGTTTTAACAAAATCACGCAAAAAAGTCTGAAAATAAGTAACATAAAATGAATCAGCCATAAATTACAGCCTGCCAGGAAACGGAAGAAGAAAACTTTATATGCAAATCAAAGTTCATGACGTCAAAAACCAGAAAAAGGAGATAAGGCCAGAAATCTGGATGTTGCAGAAACGTCTGTTTTATTACCGTAACTGTGAAATTTGATTGCACAGTCTTTCTGTTTTTGAGACAAGCTTATGAGAATGTCTGATCAACGTGATTTTCCGGAATCCATGGCATGGCGTGTCATAGGCCGACTGGAATCAGGCCAAACACAACGGAGCGTCGCGGACGCTGTTGGAGTCGCCAGAAATGTTGTTGCAAGGCTGTGGAATCGATTCCAAGAAACAGGAAGTGTTAGACGTCGACCAGGGCAAAGTAGGCCACACGCCACTACAGCAACTAAAGACCGGTATAAACGGTTAACAGCCCGTCGAAACAGAACAGAAAATGCTTCTCAGCTGCAAAGACAGTTGTTCTTGGCAACAGGACGAAGGGTGTCCAGTCAAACAGTACGTAATAGGCTTCATGGGGGAGGTCTCTATGCACGTAGGCCAATGGTCTGCATTCCGTTGACCCCACGCCACCGAGCGGCCCGAAGAAAATGGGCTGCTGAACATCGAGATTGGCAGCAACATGATTGGAGCCAAGTGCTGTTGACAGACGAGTCCCGATTCAATCTGGAGTGTACACTCGACGTGTTCTGGTATGGCGGGAGAGGGGTACTCGAAATAACCCCGCATTCTTTCGTGAAAGGTTACAATACAGACGAGCTGGTTGGATGGTATGGGGTGGAATCAGCATAGGCGGATGTACGGACCTGCATATCATTCGGAATGATTCTTTGATGAGCCGAAGTTATGCAGACGAGATACTGCGATCTCATGTCATCCCTTACGCTGGAGCCATTGGCGATTCCTTTATTTTACAGGATGATAATGCCCAACTGCATAGAGCTAGTCTAGTGGAGAACATGCTTGAAGCTGAAACAATACAGCGTATGGAATGTCCAGCGTGCTCTCCTGACCTGAATCCAATCGAGCATGTTTGGGACATGCTCGGATGACGCATTGCTGCTCGGACAAGGTCGCTTGTGACTGTCCCAGAATTGGAGATTGCACTTCTTGAGAAATGGAACAGTATTCTCCAAAGTCTGATCTATAACCTCATCGCATCCATGACACACAGGTGTGCAGCAGTCTTAGCTGTTCAAGAAGACGACATGCCCTATTAAAACTCATGCATCATATCTTTTCAGAGCCTTTTTTTATCGTTTAAATGTAACCAAATTGTTGCCCTATATCCTCTTTTCATGTTTTTTCCATATTTTCAAAGAATTAAAGCTTAATTCCACATTGTTTTATTTTTTTCTCTGTATTGCGCATGGATACGCATGTACTACCCATTGTATGCCAATACGTGGCTGTACCTCACGGTTTTCTTGATTTTTTAGCTTGCTCCCCTAATTGTTTTGAGCAATGTAATTTATGAAGACATTCTTTAGACAGTTCAAACAATGATTTTAGAAGGGCAGTCCACAATGTCATGTCCACATGTCATCCGCAAGGAAAGCACATTGCAACACATTCCAGACATGGTCGATAATGCTCATCTCAGAAGAATCAGGTAGCCAAGAGAGAGAACGAAATTCAGAAGAAGGTTCCTCAAGCCACTCGGTAGCCACTGTAGACCTATGGGGGTGGCGCATTATCCTGTTGGAATCCGTCAGAAGGCACCCAGGACATGAATGCATGCAGAGAGTCAGAAAGGATATCCAAGTGCCGCTGACTTGTCATGTGCAGTCTACAAACATCAACGGCCCTATTTCTTGCTAACTGCACATTTTTCCAAACCCTCACAGAGCATTCACCAGTTTGAGCAGGTTCTTGCAGGTAAAAGCGATCCAAGGTTTCATCCTTTTCTCCACACGCGTACACAGCCACCCATCCAATACTCTTGGAAACGTGATTCCTCAGAGGAGACAGCTTTTTCCCAATCATTAAGAGTTCAATGGCGGCATTATCAAGCCCGAGTAAGGTGCTGAGCTTTGTGCCGCTAAGTCAACAGTGGTATACGAGTTGGTTTACTGATGCGAAAGCCCATATCAGTTAGGTTACGCTGTATATTTCGTACACAAAACACCTGATGATGGACCTGCATTCAAATCGGCAGCAATTTGAGGATGTGTTGAACGGCCATCTCGTGTAACGATAAGTTTCACAGAAAGCCGATTATTTTCCTGATTCATCATAAGTTTTAGATTTCATTTTTTACTTTCAAAAAGATTTAAATGACGTGAACGTCATTTATTTTATTTTGTTTCGGTTCCTAATTATACTTTAAAAAATTATGAAACGTGAATTTTATGCAGCTCTTTCATCCCACAGAATTATATAATTAAAAAATATTTTTGAAATTCCAATTTTTTAAAAAAGTAAACGTTTCTGTCTTCTGCTATCAAATTGGACCAATTTTTTAAATTGTATTATAATGTTGTAATAATCAACATTTCCATAATCTAGTCCAATCATTTTTGAGAAACCCTTTGAGATTATTGACCTTGTTGAGACGGGATCTAAAATCGATCATTTTTATACATTACTGATAATGAAAAATTCATAAATACGTCATCTTTACTGATTGATGGGAGTGCAACTCTTATTATTTTATACATTAGCGTATCAAAAATATTTTGTAAAATATGGTTAACATGGTAGAATATATATGTAAAGATTTAAAAGTCTTATTTTATCAGCATTAATTGACTCAATTTTCATAAAATATAATTAATTATTTCGTTTAGACCAATTTTTATCCAATGTATGTCTATTACAAAAGGTTTACAAATTAGCTATTGGGCTTCTATGAGAGTAGAAATCATATTAAACCATATCTGCCTAAAAAAAATCTGCATCATCGAATTACCAATATAGGTATTATAAAAAAATTATCGATTAGGTTTCATTGCACTTACTTTTCCACAAATGTTATATTTCACGTTTGTTTCAATTTAAACTGGTGCGGTCTTCCCCTCTTCTGGATTTAATTTGCAGGAAGAGTTAATTTATTTTTTAATTAGAAATCTTGACATTAGGTTGACAAACAATTGATAAAAGCTGATTTTTCCCCATACGAATGTAACGTGCGCGTGCAAAGTTAAGTTTTATTTTTATTTTTTAAATCTTAAATGCAAGAGGAAAGCAAATTCGTTGTCAATTGTTATGCATCAATTTCGTCACGTTTATTTAATTTTGAAATGAAGGGACATAGTTTTTGAAAATATGTAACATTAAAAATAATCGGAAAGCAATATGCTATAATATATTTGATGGTAAGTTTAATTATGCAATATTTATATGTGACTACGCCATATAAATTTTATGTATGGATTTAAAAATAACTAAAAATTAATTGATTAATTACCTTAATATTCTTTAACAATACCCTAGCTTCAAATTTGAGGAAGTATACAAATATTCTTAGAATATATTAAGATAACAACGTCTATTCTTAGATAATATATTTTAATACTCTATGTGATTTTACGTCACAACTTTTAAGAATTTATTTTTTCATGAGTAATATTTTTATAAAATATTTGTGGAATAATTAGATACATTTGATTTCCAACTTATTTTAATTTTCTGAATTTGCACGTAACTTGAAGTTGTATCAATTAAACTACAATCAATTATTAAATAATCTGCAACCAATAACTATTTTTAAGTCATAAATCATAAAATTAAGTAATAAATTTCTTTCCCATCAGCCTTTGTTCATTTATGTAAATTTGTTTGTGATGTATTATTATTTTAAATTTAAAGGTTCATTTCAATTTTCAAAAATTTTATTCCGTTTGATTTTTTTAAAGTGTATATATGGAATTTTTTGAATAAATATTCTAAAATGTCGTTCTGTTTCTTATGCGAATATTTATCTTATTTCATATTTTACCATTTTATTCTCTATTTCTAAAGTATTAATTTATAGTTGTTTTTTTTACATTCTTTGTTGACAAAAAAAAATTTATATTTTCAATAGCATCTTCATCATTTACAATAAACTTGCTTAGATGAATCATAACTTTTAAAAATTTCTGAAATAAATAGAGGTAATAAAAACTTGTTATTTTTTTCATTCTAAAAGCAAGATATATGCAGTTATACGAATTTGTTCCCCATGATATTTTGGTTGAAAATGTAATAGACAGTAAATATAATAACAGGTTTCAATGTAAAATACGTTGAAAATTTTCAGAATTTCGTAATGCGATATTGAACGAATGAATGGATAAAAATTTTCAATGTTTGTCTTTCTCATGCCTTTTTCATGACTTATTTATTGTCACGTATGAAATATAGCATAAGTTTTATACAAAAAAAATTCTATTGCAAAAAATTAATAATTATAAAAATGAAGTGAAAATAATCTCTGGAAAAAGTAAAACAAATATGTTAAAAATATTTTACTTTAGAAGATATTTTTTTAAGCTTTTTACCTTTTTTCACTATTTTAAAGATCATATGGTAAAAGCAGATAGGTGTAAATGTAAAAAGGTTAAAGGAGATCCTATATGCTAATATTTTTTTCTCCAATATTTATCCTTTATTATTTTTTGCATTCATTATGTAGTTCTAAGAATATTTTTCACATCTTGCAACAACTTCTTAGTCTTATAAAGTGACATTTCGCAGTTTTGCGTTCATGCATTTCGCGAACACTCTTGTCAAACAGTCTGGATGCATGTTTTACCGTCATATTTGTGCTCATAAAAAGTTTAAAGATGTTCGATTACTGCATTCCGCGGTCGACTTAATGGCCTCATTAGAGCCATTCAGACTCCCGTCGAGGAATGAAAGATTTCAAGCACAAAAGAGGGGAAGTAGAAGAAAGAGCGTATCGAAGAAAGTGGGGGGCTCTTACCCTTTAAAAGCTCTGCCGGCAATAAAATCGTCTTCATCTTCAGAGTCGACGCTGATAGACAATGGCCACGAAGTCTGCAGGAGGGACTCGCGAATCAGCGAGTGCCACCCGTAGCTGAAGTCGTAAGTGTTCTCAGACCTGGTGAGTCTCTTCCGCCGTACCTGACGGATATTGTTCATCCTCTTCATGTGGCAACTTCCGGAGATGAAGAACACCCTCCAAAGACACTCGTCCCGACTCTAAGTGAGCATGGAGCCCACTCGGTTGCAGTTGCGAAAGGGCTCGCCGGCCATTGTGGAAGGGGGCGGAAGTGATGGGCTGAGGTTTTTTTATGTCCTGCCTGCAAAAAGAAATTGTTTTGGAGTTACTACGGTGCCTGTGGCAACAAGGCAATGATGAGGCGAGGGGGATGATTGCCTCTGGCATTTTACGAGAACTGGATTGGGAAGATGATATTAAAACGTTCTTGTACAAGGAACGTGGGGCGATTAAGGACTCGTTGAGAGATGAACATTGCTGTTGACAGTTTTTGAGAATGAGACGTTTGGTGTTATTAATAAAATATCGATCTATTCAGGGGAATGAAAAATATGCAAAATAAAGGAAAATGTCTCTGTATCTCCTGGAGCATTGTCGATCCATAAAGTTATAAATAATTTAAACTCTAACACAAAAACATGGTCAGGAAACAGTATAAAATGCACACTTCCTGCATTGATAGTAATAATAAAGATTTCAATAAATTCAGCATAAAAATGTTAAAAAAATATAGAAATGTAATAATAATATTAATAAAAATTGTAAAATAACTATAACTAAAAATGAGCTTATTTTTTTGAATTACATAGGGCGAATGAAAAATATTTTAACACATTAAAACAAAATTAAAAAAAAAGAACAATCCATACCATATAGTTGCATATTTTTTACCAATAAAGACAGTGTGATGTTTTATTGATTTTGCACCCCCCCCCCTCTATTTTTTTGAGGAGAATAGATTGATTTGGTCAGAAATTTTTCCACATATACCATCACCACAGTTTCTATATGATATTGCAAACATACATATTGGCATAATTATGATAGGTCATCATTACATTTATGGCCTTGAAAGTGCACATCATCTCAAATACTAAAATATTCGCATCATACCTGCATTACAGATATAAACACAATTAAAGACCCCTAATACTTGAAACAATTTCAACAATAAAGTCAAAGTGAAATGGAAATGATGATATCAATTACTTGCTACCATTCTGAGTTGTACTGAATTATATATTCTTTTTTTTTGGGGGGGGGGTTCTAATTTTTGGAAATGTTTAAAATTACTTTTCGATAACTTAGCATTTAAAGATGAAAGGCTACATTTTTTATATGAAACGAAAAGTATAAATAGAGAAATTGTGTTTGCAGAAAACAAACCCTTTATCGACTTTCAAGCATTTTTTCCCATAAGAAATCTCTACATTATTCAAAATGAGTTCTTTTTCTATTCTGTAGAAAAAAAAAGGATTTCATTCTCAGTAATCTTGAAAATAAACAAATATAAATATTGCCTAAATGATTAGTTACTCTTTTTTCATGTTTTCGAGAATGACTTGAAGTTTTTATAGGGAATAATTTTCGTAAGTGCACTCCAAAAATAAGGATGTTTATCGGCGACCAGATTTTTTTAAAAATGCACCAATTTGATTATTATCATTTCTTGTTACCAAATTTTATTCATCTAGTTGTTTTTTTATAACATAGTATATGAAGAAAGGAAGAATCCATTAAATGTTTCCTTAGGCTCAAGAAGATCTTAAAGAGAAGATACATCGAAATAAGGAAACTGAACTTTTTGAAAATCGTAATATTTCTTATTCTCATATTTCTGAAAAGATAAAAATTAGTTTTCATCTCTATTGAGAATTTTCCGCAACATTTGTTCTAGAGATATACTTCCAAAAAAAAGTTTCTTCAAAACATTGAAAGCGATAAAAATGCTTACTATATTCCTCCATAACTTAATTACAGTTTAAGACTGTTATGCTAGACAAATACGAAACTTTTGTGTTCCTTTTTTGATTATCCAACATCAGCGTCAATAAATGAATATTTGTCTAGTTTAATTGAGCAGGCTGCTTCTCGTGTTGAAGAAAGTCTTTCAGTTAAAAAAAAAAGAAAAAGAGCTTCTTGAAACGGTGAAACGTAAAAAGTGGATTTCAGAAAGAGCAAATAATCAGGCGCAATAAATTGTTTCAAAAACACAAAGCTTACTTAATCAATTTAAAAGAGTACTTCATTTGATTAATTAACACTCTAATTAAATGACTCGAAAGAATAAAAACAACTCTCAGAATAAATGGCAATTAGAAGGATTAAGTCTTTTTCTTGAAGAAACGGTTTGACAATAAGAATCCGAGCACTTTGAAGAATATTTTCTTAAATTGGCGATTGTTGTTCACGTCTGCATCTGTAAGCACCCGATTCACAACATGCAATGATTCATTTTCTCTGATATATTTTATTGATAAACTAGAAATAAGCTAACTCTTTTTTTTTACATGATATGCATTTCAGCGAGTTTTTAATTTCTTGCGTTTCTGAAATATGGTGGGTTTTATTCTTAGGAGATAGCTATTAAATCTGCTTTATAAATTCTTTATTAAATTAGAACTGATCGTTAACCGTTGTATAACTACAATTAAATCTCAATATGCGCGCCATTTACTCCCATTTTAAAATCATAAAAAAGATTTTAAACGTGAGAGTCAAATAATTATTAAATCAAGAATTTTCTCCAGGTAAAAATAGAGTGGTAATGTATATGCTTTGGTTTTGGTATGGTGTATATTTATAGAATAAAACCATTATTAGATAATTACAGTAGTAACAATTCATCTTGGTATTGACGTAAATGAAAAATACAATATCCAATGAAATACAATATCCAATGAATTCATGAAATGATAGAAAAAAATTAAAAAGGGAAAATGAACATACAATGATGCAAGTTTCAATTAATAAAGAATTTAGATTTTAGCTTTATTGTATAAAAAAGTTTGCATTATGTTATTATAAAAGTTATAAAGTTTCGAGAAGTTGTTAAAAAGGCACAACAGCAAAAGTGATATCAAAAAATTTGTTTTCTGACTGAAATCAGTAATATAAGTACAAAGTGAGTAAAACATTATATTGAATTAATTTCAAAAGCATACTTGAAAACAATAGAAATGAAAAGGATTATAAGAGCAGAAATTCTCTTATGGTTTGTGCTGCAGAGTTAAATAAACAAAAAAAATTACATAATATATTCATAGATAAAGAGATATAAATTAATGCGAAATGTTATAGTAAGGTTGCATTTTTTCTACAAAGAGCTGACAATTTATCTCTTAATATCTATTGGATATCTGAGCATGATTCTGCCCCATGGTATAAAGCTAAAACAATTTGCGCAAATGCAAGTAAGAAGAAATTTTTTGTTCGGATATGAACTGTTTTGAGCAATTTCATCTTGAAAATTTCCGAGATTAAACTAAATGTAAACCACACACAGAACCATTGGGAAACTTCCTAAAGGGATACATAATTCAGTAATGGGGCAAATTATCTCTTAAAATGATTCATTCCACATTTGCAAAGTGGTGAAGGAATTAGTCTTTGACAATCAATAACAATGGCGATTGAATCGTATAAAATCATCTGGAAATAAAGGATCGTTTATTATATTCGTCATATTAGTATATTTATCATTTTCTATTTTGTGACTTCAAAATATTATGATTCAGTATTTGGAAAATCATTTAATAGCGTTCTAAGAAAATTGATTGGTCGTAACGTGTTGTAATAACGTAAACCCATTTTCATTCGAAATGCATGAAGAGCCATTCGATGATTTAGTTCAAAAAGTCTTCACATATGAGGTTGGAATAAAATGATGTTTTGATTTCTGTCCACTTTCAATTTAAGGTAAAAGGAAATAATATGAAAATTTATAGTTAAATGTTAGCTAATATTATGTATTGTCTTTCCTGGAATTATGAAACTACTTTTCTTCATGCTGAAAGATAAATTTATAGAAATTTAGTTTTATGACATAAGTAGACAGTTTCATTTAGAAAATAATGAAATAATATTTGATTTTAAAAATTTATATTTAATGCATTTTATATATGTTTAAGCTACTGAAAAACAAGACGGCAAAAAAGGACATAAACGATTCGCTATTATATAGTGACTTAAAAAATATTAAAAATTTCCAAATGCATGCTATTTTTAGAAAGCAGAATAAAAAATAATCTAAATAGCTTTCAGAATTGAAATTAAATGTTTTCTGGGGATTAGTCATAACACTAGTTTGAATATAATGGAAATTATTTTAAAAATTTTAGAAATACAGATAAATCCTATTTAAAATTTTCTCTATCAAATAAGATTAATTTGCTCCGAAGGAATATAATTCAACATGCTATGAAATGAAATAAGCTTATTATATATTTTAGATATTAAATATGATATTCAGAAATTTAGATGCAAAATAAATCTTTGTGTTCTCATAAAGCTGCACAAGAAGAAAAATACGAAATAAAATATAAAAGAAAAATAAGATCAGTGTTCATTCATATGAATTTCAACTTTAATTCCTTAAGACCAAAGCTCCTTTTTATGACGCCTTCAAATTTACAGGAATTATTTTTCAACATAAGATTTACAATTTTTTTTTCAAATATTAATTTCTTTGTATTTTCGAGAATACTATCGCAGATAACTTAACTTTTTTCTTTTCATTGCAGATACAAATGATGTTTTTTATAACGGCAAGATGAAAGGAATATATTTGCTCAATTATTCATTGTTATTTATTTGTATTTCATATTTTTGTTAGTAAATGCAATTATAATAATATGTTTATTAAATTTCATATAATTTTAGATTTGAGTGTGTGTTTTTGCATTATATATCTGAATGTACAATAACATTTTTTTCTTTTTTAGTCGTTTTTTTATGTGTGCTTTCGATCGATATTTCATACCAATTATGCAGATTTGTTGCATTAGTAATAGCAAATAAAAAAAATTATTATGCTATTGTTAGGTTTTACCCGCGACTTTGTACGCATTTAAAAACACTCAACTAAACTAAAAACAATTTATTTAAAATGTACCTGAAATAAAGCAAAACAGCAAATCTAATCCGTATTTTTTTAAAATCAAGTCGAGTCTATTTTATTTAGTGAACCAAATTAAGATAGTTACAACAATATTATGCACGTATTTTTTAAACCTTTAATTAAAATTAAAATACAGTTGTTGTTGTTTTTGACAATTGGTCATTTTTTGGCATTTGGACAATTGGTCAGACAATTTGGCCAAAACAAATTCGTGAATTCTCTACGCCAGTTGGGTCAACGCAATGCAGATTAGATATTTATAATTTCTTTTATTGTATTTTATTTTAATTCTATAGTAATTCAGGATGAATTCGAAAGGTTGATTAGTTAACAATGTTTAATTTTAAATGCATCAAAGAAAGAAGAAAAACAGAAATAAATAAACAGAATCATTTTAAATAATCGGTCGAAAACATGTTAAGCCTAACCTCATTAGCGTGAGAAAAAAACTGAAGTCTGACTGATTTGACTGTTGGTAAATGAAGAGTTTTGGCTGTAAAGCAAGAAAAGTGTCGTTTTTACTATTTTCCTAGTACTTTTTCCCTTTTTTCTCTTTATAAGAACTTTCCTTGTGTCTTAACGAAAATATTTAAAAAATTAGCAGATTTGGTCTAGCCATTCTCGAGTTTTGAGCTCAGCAACACATTGACAATATTTATTTTTATAGATTATAGATCTATAATAATGGATGTTCTTTCGCAGATGTTACATCCATTCAAGAAAAACAAAATAATACTTTTGAATATTTGAATGGTGACAAGAATAAGAATAAAATTTTAATTACAAGATAAACATTACAAGACGAAGTTTAACAACATTTCAGAAGCACAGAAATTACTCGCAATTGAATGATGCAAAATAAATATATTTTTAATTTTATGTGGAAATTCTGCCTGATTCCTCGGATTTAAAAATAATTTTGTTTTTCTCACAGAGTGTAACTTCCTGATAATAACAAACTTAGAATTAGCTCAAGTAAATTATTTTGTTTTAACTGAAACACTATCTTGCAGAATAATAATATAACATTGCCAGTTGGAAAGCTGCAAAATCATGAAACGTTAGAAAACGAAATCGAAACATCTATACATGTTGACGTCAAGATGTACAGAAATGCCAGTAATTAAATTCCCCCATGAACGGCATCCTACTATTTAAACGGGTGAACGGACGGTAACGGATTTTGATATTTGGACTATTCACGAGATGCGCTCGCGTAGTTTCGAAAATAAAATGTAGTTCCAAAATGTCCACCAGAGGGCATCGTTTCTTGAAAAGCATTAATTATAAAACAATAAACGCCTAAAATTAAATATGGAAACCATATTAATATTTATCGAGTAGTTTCTGAACACATTTTCATCGAACCGCATTAAAAAGGTAAGAAAAAACAACAGTACGCTGATTAAGGGGGGGGGGGACAGCAACAATAACAAAATCGAACAGTTCAATTTACAGAGGCAAGAACAGATAAAGACGAAACTGCATAAGAGGAGCAGTGGTTAATCGTGTCCAAGATGATGTAGGGAAAGGTGTTCCATGTGTCCAACCTCCTTCTTCTGCAAAATTATAAATCAATGGACGGGGTGTTCAATAGTAAACGTAATTGATTAATAGTGATACTGCGCACATGAAGCGTTGTGTTATTTAAGTCATTCAAAGTCGCAGCAAGACAACCTCATCATTACAGTGGGAAACCACATCTAAAACATGATAACGACTGCTAACGTTTCTTACCCTAACCGTACCATAAAGCTTTCTCTTCATCGCAAGCATGCAAATTGTGACTTTTTTCCTTCTAGAATGGACAGCTTTTCCCGATTCTGCATTCTATTATTCATAATTCTTGTTCTGGATAGTTTATATTGTTTCTGTATTTCGTTTTGGTCGTTTATTGTGTTACATTTGTTTTTTCTGAAAAGTGACCTCTGGTAGATATTTTTGAACTAATTTTTTGTTCAATATTCCATGAGCGCATTGTGCGTATAGTCTATGCAAGAAATTTCACTGAAATCTGTTCATCCGTTTGTGTTGACGGTTGCTGCTTATAGGGTTAAGTTTAACTATAACGAACTATATGACATTACCCAATGTGTTCTTTCATAAAAGAAAAGTTGTTACAGAAATGATGAAATGTAATTGGAATGGACCTTTTGAAACATGGAAAGTACTGATGGTATGCATCAGAATATTACACATTATCATTTAATATAACAAAATATAATGTAAGAAAAATATAACGTAGAAAATTTCTGTGCAAAAGGATGACACGAGTTAATTTTTCATTGGCAATGTCAGTTCCTTCAATTTATTTCCCTTCTGCAAATAAATAGTTTTCACAACAAAAGTATGTTTTGCGTTATGAACGAGTCCAATAAAATCAAAAGAGAAATTTAAAAGTATGGAAATAAAAAAAAATCTTGATATCATCTTATAAAAAATGAAATAAGTGATCTCATCGTTTAAAAAAATACTAGCGCAATTTGACCAATGATTCAAAAAATGAAAAATACTTGTTAGGATTTGATACTCCAAAAGACAAAAAATATGATACTTCTTTAATAAATATGTTTCAACTGAAAAGCATTCATACTTACGAAATACATATAGTGTAATGACTTGATCCTGATCCATCAAATAAACGGGTAACGTTTGAAAGCAAATGTTTCATTTACAGCTTTATGCAATCACAAAACAACAACTCGTCCTCATCTAGGTTAATAAGCTGGGAAATATTTACATCTGGGATAACAGTTCAACGGCTAACACAAAGAAACAATAACAGGCTGTTAGTTAATCCAGCTACTGCAGGTAGCTCAAGAGATCTATGGATCTACTTTCATTTGATCTTTAATCAAGAAACTCGAGATCACGTGGTATCTCTTCAACTGTCCAGCTCTTCTCTTCAGGTCACAGCTCATCAGTCCCGTCAGATCAGCTTGACTCTTCCTGTTCCTTTCAAATCCTTCCTTTTTAACTTCGGTCAAACTTCGCCTCTCATGTTCACTTTTCGGGCTAGAGATGCCGATTATCCAATAATTCTTCAGAATATTCCCAATGGTCAGCAGTTAACCATGGGTATATTTTATACTCATTGACGCCCTTAGCAGACCCTTCACAATAAGGAAATATTAACATCTGGAGATTTCAGTACTTCTTCCTTCAAAGGGCCGTAAACGCATGTGTGGTTCATGATCGGAACTTATTCCAGTTCGGAGGTCCCGTAGGAGAATAGTTACATCTGGGGTTTTCACACGGGTCGTAAACCGCATGGGTGATCTATTATCTCGACTCCCTTAAAGTCCAGAGGGTAACACCAACGCGGGATAAACACAATGCGCAATAAAGGAAAGAACCATCTCACCGCTGGCCAGAAGTAACAATGTTCAGACATGTGTCTCTTAGAAAGGAAGATAAGTCTTACGACTACAATAAATACCGTCTCATAATTATGCATATAAAGGACCTATATTTTTCTGCCTTTGCATGCAAAAATAAACTAGGGCACAAAGTGTAACCTTTCCGTCATATTATATGAAATTTAAAATAGCCCAGTTTCTTATGATCATTGTGATGAAAAAATAACTCAGAAGAAAAGTAACGCATAAGCAAATATCAGGATAGTTATCCGTTACTGAAAATTTGCAAAATAATATTGATTTCGGCTAAATTTCTTACGACGAATATTGCCATCCCCATATAATGCAGAATACCACCAAATCGGATAAAAAATATAGCAATATCAGGATAATGGAGTTGCAAGTGATACGAGTACGCACAAAACAAATCATGTCAGCATGTACAATGTAAGGCTGCTTTTGTATTTTTAAGCTAATCTCATTTCTAAGTATTCACTGCAATAGGAAAGTTCTGACTTTTGCTCGAACGGCTAAAAGAAACAATCAAAACCCTCTACATGAAATATAATGGATTGTAGAGTATTGTCATAAATTGGAATTGACGAAAGTGTTATTTCGTATATTTAAAAAGCATTCCTAAATGCAAATCCAGTTGTAAGAAAAATTGATTATGAAAGACCAAGGAAAACCATTTGAATCATTTCAATTGTTGATGGGAGAAAGAAAAGAAAACAGAAAACGGAAGACATTGCTTAGCATTTTTGCACGGCAATCAGACAGGAAGCCCTGTTTTATTTTAGCCATAAGACGCCACTGTTATGGTGGTTGGAATATCGCTACCCTGGAAGGCACACTAAAAGGTGGAGTTTTGGCTCCTCCATCGATGACGGGACGGAATTCCTTAGGGAAACGATGTGCCGTGGCCGGTGATAGTCCTTATGGATCAACCACAGTTTTCACTAGTGTTGTCGTAGCATTTTTTTATCTGAATGCTTTCGAGGCGGATTAAGGAGTCAGTGATATGACTTACCGTTGGCAGTAGAAATTTAATGTATCATTGGCAGTTTACACAATGATGAAGTGAACCTCAAAGTGGACACCTCTGCAAAGAAGTCATTTCCTCTTAAAAGACGAGAGTCAGTTCAGTTTTTTTATAAATTAATGGCAAAATTTGGAATGAAAATTGATAAGAACATGTTTCCATCACTCTAAAACAGAGATAGAGACCATGGGACTTTGACATGCTTAAGTCGGGAGGCATAATGATTAATGATAAAAGGAGCCTTGCACTTTCTCTTGTGGTTTAGTGTTAGGGGATCATTGCTGTGATGAAATTATCATCTCTTGAGTACATTTATTTAGAGATTTAATAAGTCTAGATTTTGTGCTTTCTGACGATAGCGAACTGACTAGTTCTCTTTTTGTTTAGGAGCTTCCGAAAAATAAAGATATGCATGAAATGGATTGGCCATTGTACTTTATAGGTTTAAATTATATCGAAAATGTTGGGGATGTTCTGGAGAAACGTCAGATGACAAAAATATACTCTGTGTAGACCAACAGAAATCACCACAAACTCTCATTATGGAATAAACGTTTTTGTCTCAAATAACACTAAATATTATTCTTTTCAAAAGAAATAGTAAGCACCATGCGACCACATTTATTGAAAGTGGTCATATCTTTACTAAAGAGCTCTTGTCCTCTTTCTCATTTAGATGCTATTTAATTCTGGAGTTATTCTAGCAATAAATCCTTTTCATCTTCCTTCTCTATTGTATGTGACCTATTTATACTTTTCCTATTATAAATACAAATTGAATGCTAATTTATACCTTTGAAATTAAAATTTGTATACATTTATATCCAAATCAGGAAAATAACAGTATATTAATGTACATCCAAGTCAAAAAAGGGGGTTTTCTTTAAACTCTGGGGATTTTGAAACATAAAGTACTTATTTAACCTTTTTAATTCATTTTTTACATAAAAAAACTTTGCAGTATTATTTTGAATATCCTTTATTACAGAAATAAATTGAGTACATTCTTCAAATAGTATAAAGACAGATTTTAAAATGGAATCCATGATAATTGGATGTTTATTATTGGTTGACTCTTTCGTTCTGTAGCCTATAACTAAACTCAGAAATGATTATTCTTTCAAGAAATATAAAAACTGTTTCTTGAGAATATATGAGATTAAAAAGTTGTTTATACTAAAAAATTACAGGCAACGAATTTAGATTGTTTATGTTTAGCATAAAAGTAGACAAATTTAATGAATATTTTATCAATTAGAGATAATAGTCAATGCATTTTCAGTAGAGAGAATATTTATTTTAAATTAATCTTCTTATCAAATTGCGTTAGTCTAAAAGAGAATATTTGTCCAAACCTGATTCATTTCAGAAGATATAACTTGAAAAGGCTTGGCTTGCTTTATTCTAAGAAATCTCCCAAACATTTTTTTTTATCTTGAAACCCTAATGAATGATAATTCCTTTATACCTTTTAATGCATTCATTTTGTGAACTGATTTTTTTCATCGCGACCTTATCTGAATGCATTCCATTGTGTGTATAAGAATGGGAAATACGTGATAAAGCTGTGATTGATTATACTGCGGAGCAATTAATCATGCTTTTGACAATTGCCACACTTAAGAAAGAATACCTTAATGCTTGAAAATATTTCGCAAAAAGATAGAGTGGGCTTTTTTTTATAAGTAAAATGATAATGTGCAACTCTCAACGTATTTCTTTAAGATTAATTTAATTTGGTAATCATTCTTGTTTCATTAACAAAACCAATTAATTTATATGTTTGAAAGATATTGGAATATGAATTCAAGTCTAAAATCTACCAATTTTGAATTTTTTGGAATTCGATTGGCTTTTACGAGCTATTTATATTAGTAAAAACTGATTATCTAATTAATATCATGTATGAAAGATCTAGAATTATTCACTGTTTTCATCTGCAGATAAGCAGATTAAAAATGAATATAAACTAAAAAAAGACTAGAAATAGTTTAATTCACATTCTTGAATAACAAGTGCTCCACGTAATTAGAATTAAAAAAGCTATTTTATAGGAAATTCCTTCTCTCTATACGATCCGCTCAGCTGTTTCTCCAATTTATTTCTCCCAAATGCAGGGGTACGGGCAATTGTAACCCTAGCGCAAATGAGAACATTAATAATATTTTTTCTTTCCATTCTGAATCGAATAAAAATTTAAATGAGAAGATTTTTTTTATTATTTTTATAATTTCAAAAGATACATGGCTATTTCTATTGTTTTCTAATATATTTTTCTTTTAAACTTTTTCTTTCCGGATAATGATCTTAAAAAAAGTCAGAAATTCATTTGTCCTTTTCAATACTCATTTTTAAAATTTTAGTGATTTCGTAACTTTATTGAATCAGCTTTATTTACTTTCTAAGAAAATGCACATTTTCCATTTACTTATTTCTTAATATATCTGTTTTTCTTATTAATTAATGAAAATACAATTTATTATAAAACTAAAAGAAAATTATTTAATATAAACAGAAACTTATCTTCCAGCAGCCAATCAAGGAGTATGTACATTTTTTCTGTCCTTTATAATAAAGACGAACGCGAGTTTATATATGTAAGTGTGTGCGTTGGTGCTCTATAGATGAAATCGCTTTAATACAGTTGCCAGACTTAGAACCTTTATATTCTTCAAGTAAACCTTCTAGGCATATTCTACAAGTGTCAATAAAAATTTTAATTGAATAAGATCTAGGTGAAATTTCGGCGCTTTATTGCATTTAATTCAGATTATATTACAATAGAAAACTGATTTTTACAGCATCTTAAACCAGGATTAAACAGGTATTTAACTAAAATAACTAGAAATTCTCGAATAAATATACCTACGTTTAATCTTTTTTTTCCTGTTTAAGGCATTGATTTTGGCATTTGGTAATGTAAGGTATTTTGTAAGGTCTAAGTTATCGAAATTTTAACATTTATTTTCCCCCCTTTGAATTTTATAAACATGCTCTACATCATATACAAATGCTCTTTTAAATATCTTTTGATGTAGAAACTCTATTATAAAATATAATTACAGCATCATAATTTGAAGAAATCGCATATATGCCAAAGCCACTCATGATAATAACTCAAGATAATTTTAGTGGAAGTTATTTAGAGCCACATCAGCTTTTCATTAGTTACAGTTTATGAAACAAAGTTTCTGAAATATAAAATTTCTTAGCTCTAGTTTACTGCAAATTTCCTTTCATTACTGCTGCATATCAACACTATTTTTAAATTGAATCAGTTTTATATTAAAGATACAAGGCTAGACCAGTAGAATTTCTCTCGCTGCTTTCAGAGTTGGTTCGGATGCTATAGCCTCAGATTTCCTGCGGTCATAATCGCTTAGTCTTCTAGATCACTCTTCATGCTGTTTGACGTTCGGTTTGATTATAATTTTTCATTTTGAATGAACACCTTTTTTTCTTAAATGGGTAAACATAACTAAGTAAACCCATGGAATGTCGAAAGGTAACACAAATCAAATCATCCAAAGACTGGTAAAAAAGAAATAGACTTTGTCTTTTTGGAGAGAGTTCCATTATTGCCAATCATCTTGAAAGTTTACCTGCTATAGACAATAGATTTTAAAAATAAGAAATTCGAAAATATTAGAAGGACATTTTTCAAATGATATGCCTATAGATTTTTAAGAATGATGCTCATTTTAAAAACTGAAGAAAGAGTGAGAAAGACAAAATCCATCTTCCAATATACAGAAGCCGAAACGGCCCTTGAAAGAATCGACCCGGGTGCGGCGGCTTTCAACAAGTCATCGTTTAGATTTCTCGAGGGTCCGCGATTTTCAAGATGAGAAAATGAAGCCGGGACCGAGGAAGAATATCAACAAGCATTAAATCCAGTTGTCGCTCCCTCGAGCGGAGTTTGGTTAAGGAGTGTGTCCTGAATTTTTAACTCTATTAACACTGGGCTCAACAGCTCTTGAGGTTAGAGCATCAAGGAGATTTTCACTGAAAGCTGAATTCTAAATTTACAGTTTTATTTTTTTATAATAGTTATTATTATCAAAATTTAGGTTAAGGGAGATCTAGAGTATATAATTCTATATTGATTTAGCTAATTCGAGCGCACCGATGGACTTTTTTCTCCGAAACAGTTTTGTCTTTTTAATGAAGAATATGCTTTGGTCCAAATGCTTTATGACCATTTTGTTCTGAAGAACACCTGTCCGCAGTGGGGTTACAAAATTTCCTCAGAATATATATGGGATAGTTAGCACTTATTAATTCAGTGCATTTAAAATAGAAGAAAAATCCTTAAATTCTACAAGAGGTCTTCACTCTGCAAAATCAAGTCAAGCAGCAGAGTAACAAAGAGAAAACAGTTTCCATCAAGGAATACTGCCTGTAGCTATAGTTTATCTCTTAAAAATCTTTTGCACACCAATAGTATTTTAAAACTTTTAATGCCGTGAAGAACTGAAATTGAAATTGTATTTGATTTTAAATGGATAAAAATCATAGAACTTATGTAGAGATAAAATGTAAATTTTGTTTTCGAATTATCTGTACTTTTTAAAGTAATCAACAAATTTCAACACATGAGAATTTTTTTCTGAATATACGAGGATATGTGATAGAATAGCTCGAATGTACCATTATCTTTACTTACATTTCACATTTCACTTTTACTTACAAGGTTCTTTCTTGCTCATAATTGCTGTTTTGAACCATTTTCAGTTTAGTTACATTAGCATCCCGTTTTTAAAGAAACACTGGGGACATTTGGGGACGGACCTAGCCATTTTGAACCATGGCGAGGTCGGTTTTGACGAGGAAGCCACCTGAACTGACACTCTCCTCTCCAAACAACACGCTAGTAGGAGGACATTTGACCTCGACAGATTTAACATGCACAGATGGCACGAACCTGATACATTCCTTTTCCAATGTCAGGACCTTACCATCAAACCACCTGGTCCGTTTTGAACCGCTATCAGATGAAATAGACGGTATTTTCAGTTGCACCCGAAACTCTGTACAATTTGACGCTTGTGGATAAGAGGAGGGGGTTGATTAAATAAGCATTTTTAGTAATTTTATGTCTTATGGTATTGATTTATAATGAAGGATATACTGTTTGAAACCCCAGTGGGAACAGTATTCAACTAAAAGGCTATTGAAGGAATGAAGTCACGCTAAAATGTAAAAGTGTGTTTTGAAAACAGAAAAAAACCCTATTTTCCTATTATTCTGTTATTTCTTGAAATAGGATTGAAATTGGTGATCAAATCAGTGTTTGTTATTGATCCTTTTCTGGACTAGCACAGCAAATAACAATGATAAAAAACACTAATAAAATGTTTTAATGAGCTATCAAAGTGAACAAAACTGGAAAAATATAAGAAATAAAGAAAGTTGGATTTTTTTGCTATACTATAAGTATATATTTCAATTAAAAATGAAAATGCTTATCACTATTAAAAAAATGCTTATCACAATCCAAAATGTATTTCTCTTAGAAAACTTAAAGCACGACTTTCGACTCGATTTCAAATTATCATTTTCAAAAGTAGACTCACCTACCGAAGTTTATCTAGTTTGTTCTATTACTTTTTATGCCTACATTACCGATTTTTTATTTGCTTTTATTCCATTTTGTATCATTGCACAAAATATAGTTTTATGAAAGCAAAAGCATGTTAGTAAACTTTTGAGCACATGTAATCACATTTCAAAACATAAAGCAAGCATAAAACTAAACTCTCCCTCCCCAATTATTAGACTTTTATTCCTTATTTTATTTGATATTCTTAGAAAATGATGCACAGCATAAAGTTAGGTTATTTCTTTCGTGTAAATAAATTGGATTTTACATTCAAATGGGACTTCCAATGAGGTAAAATTAGATCTTTAACGGTACAATTTTCAATCATTTCTAATCAGTTTCACAAAGTGAAAATTAAATACAATTCGAATCTCATATATTTTTGTAGAAGGAATAAACTTATTTTCGTATTTAATCATATATATAACTCGCGGATTTTACAAATGTTGAAATTAAGTGTCTTTCTTTTATTAATATCATCTTTACTGTAAAGATGATATTAATTAATATAAAAGCCATTAGCATGAATGTGTTGCAATTTAACAATTAACAATTTTTCTTTCTAAATTATTGAGAAACTTTTAACTGTTTGGCATAATTTTGTTTCTTATTTTTTAATGTAATACGTAGCTTTTCATATTGTGTATATATTATTTTCTTTTTTCCTTTTGCATCAGTAATATAATTAATAATTTATTTCGATTACAATTTTTTTTCTCATTTTTTATGATAATCAGATATTTTTAAAACGGACGTTTGATGATGTTCAAAAGAAAAGGTGAACTGGTGGTCAGATGAATCAGAAGGCTGCAGCTTCGAGAACAAATTCCACTGAAGAACGCCAGAACCAAATGTCCTCCCATTGGTGTGGCGTAAAAGGTTAGAGAGAGCTTACCAGGTCAGGAGTTTTTCTCAACAGATGAACATGGTTAAAATTACCTTCCCAAACTAACCTTAGTATGACTTAAAAACTAGAAGTTAATATAACTAAACTTTTTAAAAGTGGAAATGGTCGTCTCCTTTCAGTTTTTCGCATTCTAAATACAAATTTTTAGCTTTTTATATTAGAGCTTTTTATGATTTCTTTATATCATGAAATCAAATACTTTTCTTTCAATGAATCATTGCTACCTTAACATCAGGTAACTAAATCCTAAAAAAGGGTTTTGAGTATTTGATAAACCACTTAACTGTTATGCCTGTATGCCGTACGTGCATCGATTTACATCGATTTATCGAGTTTAGATAATTGTAAACAAAAACTAAAGTATTCAAAAAATTATAATTCACTAGTAAAAGGACTTCGAATATGTAGATAAGTCAAGCATTCAATGGATTTCTATTTGAATCAAAATAAGAAAATATTCAAATAATAGAAGGAGTCATCTTATTAGATAGTAAAGAAAATAAAACAGTTAAGCGGTTAAATTCAAATATCAAATCTCTTGAAATACAGCAGATAGGAACTCAGGTCATAAAAAAGAATTTTGAGTATTTGATTAAATTCTAATATCAAATATTTTGAAATAGAACATATATGAACTCAGATTAAAAAACCTACCCTAAACCAAACATATTTGCACAGTAAATAATGGTAATAAATGTTTTCTAAATATGCCTGTTTAAATTCCCGATTGAATTCCTCCAAGCGAAAAGGACATTTTCTTGGTGAAAATTATCTAATCGCACAATATCTGAATCTGTAATTGGTGAATTTACTGTTTAGTTGCAGTCGATACTAAGGAGTCAACATATTTTATCAAATGCTGTATTAGATCAAGAACAGTTATCTGAAACTAATGAGCTATCCAATAACTTTCTATTGATATTGTTAAAATTTTAAGATAGAATTTGCAGCAGGTAAAGAAAACCCTTACCTTATCTTATCTTAAAAATAAACGATATATGAATATGAAAATTCCATTTAGCTCCAAAAATGTATTATATGGCTGTTGCAAATTTGAGATTAAAAATACCGTTTATGAACACAGCATAGAATATAGCCTGGTTGGTAGAGCTTTGGACTCGTATTCTTTTGTTGCGACTCGAACCTTGCCCACCGAAGACTCTTCCAGTATGTGTGGCTGGCGCTCGCTAAATCTGCAGTGGTCACTAAGTCCTCCATGTCGAGAGTAATACCAGTAGAGGGGGGGGGATACTGGATTAAAGGCGATTGCTCTCTGTTCCAGATATAAATTACGATCTATGGATGAATGAATGATTGATTGAAATATATGAATAAAGTTCTTCTCATAAAAATGGTTTGTACCGTGTGTGTGCTAGAAGTCAGAACCCTAATATCGGGTGCTCAGGGGTCCATACCCACGGAAGTTACTGCACCCCTCCTTCCGTTGTAAAGAGAAACGCGATAACAACAGCAAATAAACATTTGTGAAATTTCAGATTACAATATCCAGTAAAGTATAAATTGCCATTAAAGTATGCAGTTTGCTCTGCATGCTATATTAACCACTTCGCATACAATGACGTGTCTGACACGCGCATCGAATTACTGAATTTTTATTTATTGCAATTGGGCCACGGAATTAAGTATTTAATTACGAAAAAATCAAAATGAAAGTATTTGGTTTCCCAAATCCTCCATATATTATTAAAAAAATCAAATTAACAATAAATTACCAAAATAGGATGAGTTATCTGATTAGAAAGTTAAATAAATTCGTATGTCAAGTGGTTAAATTATTAAAATAGAAATATTTTACACGTAATTTACATTTTACGTTAACATTTTCAATAAATGAGAGCCACTTAACAGAAATTTTTAATATGTCTCGAATATTCAGTAAAAAAGGAATACTTTCGACTGCAATCCTTTTATACTGATAACTGCACTTTTCTGTTTGAGTCGTCTGCTTTTACACAGCTAGAGAAAATTTAAGTTCCACTAGCATCAGAAAATGTAAACCTCCTAGAATTGTGTCATAAAAGAAATCTTATGAGGTAAAGAATACCTTATACTTTTGCTTATATCATTTTTTTTTGCCAACGAAAATATAGAAGAAAAAAAATTCGTTAGTGGAGAGGGTTTTAAACATAAACTTTATCTTATTTTTCTGCTAAATTACACGTCGACCCCCCAGAAACAAAAACAAAAAAAAAAATGGTGCCTGAAAATATGTTAACGCGCTCTGGATATCAAGAAATATCAGCCTTTCTATCAAGAGCGGACCAAGAACTCCCATCTATTGATTCTTACTTACCGGAATGCTCTTCTCCTCCCGACCTTCTACAAAATATTACACTCGGGCTCTTCTCGAGAGGGCCTCGAAAAATGAAAGGAGGCTTCTCCTCCTTGGTAATGGATCCGAACTTCTCCTCATAGAAAGGCTCTGAAAGGAGGCTTTAAATTTCACTCGTATTATCAAATGCTCTGAGAAACTTCCCGCTTCTCTCTGCGAAATGCGAAAAAGATTCGGTTTTATCTCCCCAAGAGCTGCAGCAAAGCTAAATTTATGTACTTTTCTTTTTCCCTCGCGTTTAATTTTCCGGAAAGGCCGTCGCCCTTCCCCCCCCCCGCCAGACGGTGACGGAATCTTAAAAAGAGATCGTGGAGGGAATGGGCAGAAGAAAATATTTGGGAGAGGCCATTGTTTGACCCTGATGTAGGTTACGGTTCCTGTTAACACAAAAAGCGAAACGTTGAACTGGCGACACTTTTTAAACCATTGAAAACAGAATTGTGGTCGGCCTCCCTGTAATGCTGTTTTCTACATTTAGTCTTAAAATAGATTTCTTTTATTAATAAAAAAAGGCACGGAAAAAAATGTATGCATTTTAATTAATTTCTTTTGGTTTAACTCATTTGAGGTCACGACGCTACATGGTCTCCTGAGAATAAGAGTGACAATTTCTGTTAACTAAATTGATTCTGATGCATCTATACGGTCCTTGAGCAACAAATCTGAAATAGATACAACATTCAAGACTAAATTGAATCCCTGGTAAACGTCTGTCGGGAATCAACAATATCTGTGTTCTGCATGCGAATCAAATATGCAACAGCCCGTCCTACCACAGAAAGGAATGCATTACTTAAACGCCCATGCATCGACCACTTTGTGTCTTAGCTACCTCAGAATACAATGTGGGATTGGATCTGAGTATAAAAAGAACAACCTCACGATTTATGTAAGCTATTAACCCTTTGCACTCGATGGTGCCTCTTGGGTACTATTCAAGAAAGTGCCTCATTTTGACGTTTTATTTATTTAATTTTCACTTTTGAGTATTGAAAATACCTACAGAATGATAAAAAGACGGAGAAATTCAATTCAATCAACACACACACACTGACAAATTTGGAGCAATAAACAAGCCCTTGTATATTGAATAATTATGCATCGAATTACTTTTCGGAGTTCAAAGGGCTAAATAAGCTCCTATGTTGCGAATCTGAAATTACCCATAAATTTTGAATCTTATAATTGCATCTGATTACATAAGGGTTTTAAAATTTCACTCTCTGCGCGTAAAATGCCTGCTATTAATTTATTGAACTAACTTATTTTAAATTTTTAATGAATAAAATTAATACAGAAAATTATAAAACACCTCCTTATTGTTAGGCATATTACTTTTCTAATAATTACAAAGCCCATGCGCTTGGAATCCGTATATATGTATATATTATTTTGTGTGTGCTTTGCTAAATGTAATGAACTCATAAATAAACATAATTATTGGATTTAACACATATGCCATAACATATATTTTCTAATTATGAAAAGGCCTTATGAAATACCTTGTAACTAGATGAATTAAGATTTTAGAGTATTTGTTGCCGCCAGAACGTGTGAGTTTCTCCATGTTTTACGAATCAAACACTGGAAATGATACTGTTTTAACATATTCCTTCACTGGCCTGTTAAGCCGAAGATGGAATTTTTTTAAAAAGAATTTTACTTGCATTAATAAAATATTCATTTGTCTCGAGTGGTAAAAACCGAAGGAAAAGTCTTCATCAACAAATACATCGGTCTGCTTTTTTTTTAATAAGAGCACTGTCAAGACAGAACACATGATTTATCCACCTGTTTA
>JAOUZG010031824.1:849947-871388 GCA_026289955.1 Argiope argentata | reverse complement strand
ATACAGCAGCATATTTAAACCGAAAGGAGCGTCTCTTGTTATCAAGTGGCGCCAACTAGAGCCAAGACTACGACTTTAGTTACACACTTCTCACAGTCGCTTGCTCAACCCTTTTTGACATGGGAGGGGCACAGTTACACATATAACAGATAGCACAGAATAACAATCATGCCCGAAACGGGACTCGAACCCAGGACTCCCAGAACACGGGGATGACGCGCTACCTCTGTGCCAGAAATCGTCGCTCTATTCGTGATTTTATATTAATTTTTATATAATATTAAAACGTATTTTTTATCATTTTTATTTAGTTCTAAAAAGATTTATTATTTTAATATCGAATTCTTTTATCAGTTACGTAATGATTTTGTAATAACATTTCAAATTATAAAAAATAATGAAGTCTTCTTTGAGTGATTATACAGAAATCTGCACAACAAGTGCACATTTTTGGCCATGTTTCAAACCTTCGGCTATTGTTCGGAAGCCTTTTCTTCCACCCAAATAAGCAGACAGAGATTGATTTTCGGTGGTAGATGACCCCTCATCCGCGGTTATTAATTAACCTCCCCTTCATAAATGGACGGGGATCGATCTTCCCGCCCGAGAGGGAAGAGTGTCAACAAATCCTGTCGTTAGCACACAACGGGGGATTCGTGTTGCCGAACAAACTTACACGGCGGAATAATAATGGAGTGCCTAACTTCGATGAGGTTAGTTTTGATTTTGAGTCTGTTGCCCGTTTGAGTCGCCCACACCTACGTTCCGGAATCAGAAGAACTGTTTTGGGGGATGATGCTTGGTAACTGGGAGTAGTTTGATGATAAATTTAACATTTTCGATAATTTTTTGGCTGATAGCACTACTTTATGCTCTTCAATTTTTAAGGTCGAAGGAGATAGGAGGAGTTACGTGATATCCTAGTCTCAAGACACTACATACTCAATCTTTCTTTCGCCACAGAAAATCTCCGCACTTGGAATCTCTAGGATCCCCTGTCTGTTTAATGGGTATGAGCGGAAATATTTATTAAAAAACAAAATCGTTTACATACAAAACACAGAAAAAGTAACTGTGTGCAATATTATGATGATGAAGGGGGATTCGTTGGGAAGTGTGAGTGGATGAATTTTATTGAAGTTGATATATCCTGGAGAAGAGTAGGGTTGAGATACGAGACGAAACTTTATTCAGGACTTGTGTCTGGGGAGATCAATTCCTCGTTGTCTAGTAAGAACAGCACAAGATTTCTAATTTTTGAGATTGGACATCTTTTTTCGCATTACCTTCGAGCTCGTGGTTGGGTGTTTTGGCATGGAAAAATGTGCCGAGAGGGCAGACAGTGGCATAACGAAGGGGATCGCCTACTTCACCGCAGCCACATTGATCCGATCCTTTAGTAATGAATCGCTTGAAATACGAAGGGAAAAGGCCATTGCCAGTTCTAAAGATAATGCCAAGCCTTTTTTCAAGATGAAGGGTTAAAGGAGACTTTGGAGATAAATAGATGGATGTTTCTGCCAGTCAAACCATTGCTCCATTCTTCTTGCCATTGCTGTTGGCTCAATTTATATAGAATACTTTCAAGGTGGCTTCTGGTAGCTGCATATTGAACTGGCGTACCTATAGAAACAGTCTGTTTGGCTAAGGAATCTGCTGCCTCGTTTCCATTGTAGCTATTTGTAGTGCGTTTATATATCTTAACTTAAGAATTTCCAGATGAATATTTTAAGCAGTATTATGAAGTTAAAGCACAGCTTGGGAAAGTACATTCTGGCGGAATCCCGTTATATACCACATTCGCATGATTCATACAATTAAAAAACATGTTTATACATTTCTAAAACGATTTTGGAGATATTTTTTTGAATTTTTAAATAAAATAAAATATAAGGCTTGAAATAAAATATAAAAACTATTTTATTAAAATATAATTGATTTCAAAGCAGTTTTTCTGGACTATATGTCTGAATCGTACTTTCTATAACTGAAGAACTTTTTGTAAAATTCCACTACTTTCCAAATATCCTCAATTATAATTGGTTTGCGCACGGAAGAAACTCTTTTAAATAAAACAAAGGCCCCCATTTTCCCTACATTGGTTAGACATTTTACAGAAATATTTAGAAAAGGTAGATATACAAATATCAGTATTAGTCTTCATTATTTCGAAGAATGCAAAGGTAATTTTCAAAGTAGTTCAAGTGTCATTCTTCGAAAGTCATTAGGATGAAGATTGGAAATGCCTTCTGTAAATATTTAACATAAAATTTACTCTTGCTGGTGGAACGATGAGTTGATTTTAACATTTTCACTATATTCTCATCTTTAACTTTTCATGGGCAGATTACCTTTCTTCAATCAAAACCATTATGTTGGCCTCAACTAAACTTGGTTTGTTAATTTTTTTCTCTTCATTCTCTATTTTAAATAGAATATTTTTGCACTTGTTTCGTTGAATTAAGGGTTCATTAAGGATCATAATTTATTTCCATTTTTTTAAAAATAATTTTCATATACAATTCTACAAACCCTCCTGCTTTAAATGACATTTATAATTGTAAATATATTCTCGCATCATCGGATTTGTGGATTTTTAAGTTCAGAAATATTTAAAACAGGACATACCTATTTTTGATATTTTTTGGAGACTTTTTTCCATGCAGAAGTAGTATTTAGATTTTTCCCCTTTTCGATAAGTTATTTTTTCCTATTTGTAATTCTTAGGCAAGATTAGTTTCTACCTAAGATTCCAGATTGTAAGTAAGATGCTTAGAGATTTTAATGTGCTGAATTTTATAAGGTTTTGATTCAAAGAACAAGAATAGTTCTTTTTGAAAAGAGTAAAATCACATCATTGACTCCACGACACAACAGAAGGCACACGGATTATAAATACTGAATGGCCGGACCGCCGTTACAGCAACACTGTCGGGGACTGTGGTTAAGTACTAAGGGTCATCACAGGCCACGGTACAACCTTTCCCTAAGGAAGAATGTCTCGCCATCGAAGAAGGATCTAGACCCTCTCATCGTGTATTCACAAGGGTGGGCAAATCCAACCCCCATAACGGAAGCATTCCATCCTGCATTCAAGGAACCCCCTGGGAGATTTTAGAAGCTTGAAATTCTTAACTTTCAATTTTGTTGTTTCTCGCAGGAAAAGTTTTGAAAAACGATTCAATTAAAAATTAGAAACGATATTTCAAATAAGATATTTTCTGAAGCTTGTAAATGATATTTTGAACACAAATAAGTTGGACAAGCTATAGATGAAATCAAGATGTTCCATCTTTACTTATCAATGCCTGTGATTAAAGTAATGAGGTTTCCACTTTAAGTGAAACATGGATATCTAAAGAGCAAGTCTTCCATTTCTGTAAAAATATGGGAAAATAAACTATCGAAAATTTTTAAATCAAATTGATTTAATGCAAAAAAGTGAACTTAAGATCACGGTTAAAAAAAAGAAAGCACACAACAATTTGCTTGCTTCCGATTTCCAGGTTTATTTAACAGCAAAATTAACTGTTTTAACACCTACCCAGCTGGGCAAAATCTGGTTCTGGACCACATTACCTACATTCATTACAGTTTTTAAGCATCTTATCAGATTCGAACTACCATATTTAAAAGTAGGACTTAGGGACCATGGAAAATAAATTTATTTTGTAGTCATTGAAACAACATGCGCATAATATATAACGTTGACAACAATTATTTATCAACATCCATTCTCGCTTCACTTCTTTTTTGAGATACATTTTTGAAGTAGCATCTAATGACGTCGTATCCGAGCTTCACATACAGCTGGTGCAATATTGTATCCGAGCTTCATATACAGCTGGTCCAATATTGTATCTGAGCTTCATATACAGCTGGTCCAATATTGTATCTGAGCTTCATATACAGCTGGTCCAATATTGTATCTGAACTTCATATACAACTGGTGCAATATTTTTTTCTGAGCTTCATAAACAATTGGTTTAATATAGTATCCAAGCTTCACATGCAAGTAGGGCAATATTGAATCCGAGTTTCATGCACAAGGTAGCGAAATGAGTATCATGAAACATCATCTAATATTCAGACTTGTTTAATGGCTGAAGGAGAACAAATCAAATATTCAGAAAGGACATGCAGGTGAACTTCAGGTATCTTTTCATTCTATCACGTTCATATAATTTTAATATCAGCTAATTAAATCCAAATAATTCTTGGAAAAGAAGTTATTTATACAAAATATGTTTTTTTTTTAAATTTTTCAAGACATTTTTTTGTAATTATTCTTGAAATTCTCAAAAATTAAGAGAGATATGAATGGCATTAATAGTCTGTATTCACGATACATAAAAAGGATAAAATTAAAGTGCGTTTTACGGGCCAGGATAGTCTGGTTGGTAGAGCATTCGACTCGTATTCCTTAGTTTGTGAGTTCGAAAGTCACCGGCCAAAGATTCCCCGAGTGTAACGGCGGCTGGCGTTCGTTAAATCCGTCGTGGTCGCAAATCCCACCCTGTCGAGAGTAATACTACTTGGGGTACTGGGTCAGAGGTTATCTTCTCTGTTTCAGAACTAAATTAAGATCTGAGAAGAATGAATGAATTCGCATGAATGAACCCTAAATAGGGTTTTGATGTGTGTTTATCTAAGTCGTACTCTTGGCTCTAGACGGTGCTACTTGTGAAACAAAAGACGTACCTTCGGCTTTTAACTGCGTCAGAGAGCTTGTCCATGACAAGTGCCATCAGAAACAACAACAACAACGTTTCAAATAAATACGCAACAAGTATCTGTTTGCTTTCAATACTTTTGCACTAACACCAAGGGAGAAACCTAATCCTGCGAATTCTCTTGCCTCATTTTCTTTGCATGATTCGTTCAAAGCAATATTTTTTGAAAATTATTTCTACAAATGAGTTCCATTTTTAAATAACAAGAACCCTACAGATTAATATTTCACAACGCAAAAGACTACAATACTATATGACTCCGTTTTTTTCTCTGATTATCCACTGATCGGTATACCATTAATGGAAATACTGGCCACCACCAGTGCTCCAAATCTGATAAATGAGACATTTGCAATATAGAAATGCAATATCATTCTTGATATCAAGTTCTCCTCTTATAAGAGTATGGCCTTTGTCAGACTGTTGAACTTATTATTATGAAGAACACAATTCTACATTATCCATTTTTATCTGAGATGCCTATATGACCTATGCGCTTATTTTCTGAAGACTGAAAGTTGGTCCCTTGTTTAAAGATATATAAATCACAAACTGTGTTTGTAAGCATACAAATTCACACATTGAAGTTTGTTTCGAACTTTTTTAATTCAAAATTATGGTACCAGTAGCCCAATAAAGATGCTTTTGCAATGAAAGCGTATTTATAGAATACTTTCTTTTGACAATAAATGTTGAATATCGAGCTCATTTTGTATTGCTACAGGCTTACGAGCTCCTCTCCAACTTCAGTGAATCTTTTCAATCTCTGAAAAATGGGAATCAGAAGTCTGGAAATAACCCTTTGAGAACTTGTTAAAGCTTTCATCACTACGGATTATGTTTGATCCGTCTCAAAATTAACGATGGCCTTAAAGGCTGCCGTTTTAATTACATTCTGAAACATTCGTATTCAATGCTGCTAAACTTGCAACGCGTTTTTAATTTACTACAATAAAAATGAAACTTATGGTGGTTTTTCATTTCTTTTATAAAACGCGTAGTTTTTTTTTTTACTCCTCATTTTTAGAAACTATAATTTAAAATAGAGATGACTTACATACACTAGTGTGTAACACTTAAGAAACAAGTGTTTTCCCCCTAACTCCACTAATAAATCATCTGAGAGACATGAAATTCAGGTAAGAAAGACAACTTTTTGTACTTAAGGGATGACGGAAGCATAGTCGTGCAAAAAGGGATGCAATGCATTCAATAATAAAATAAAACTAAAAAAGGACTTGTTGAACTCACAGAATCGTTACACATTATTGTCTATCCAGGAGGAAGAGCAATAAACAGGTAATACTTAGTATGGGATGTACCCTGCCCTTACTTCAATGGCTGCTTCGCAACGTCTCCTCATACTCAGCACTAGATTGTCCAACAGTTCTTGATTTAAGAGTTCTCATTCCTCAATCTGCATCTGTTTCAGTTGTGGGGTGTTCCTCGGAAGATGTAATCGTGCCACAAGGCGTCTTCCCAAAGCCTCCCACACATGCTCTATGAAATTTAAATCAGGGTAGCACAATGAGCAATCCATTCGAGTGATATATACACTTTCCAGTTGCTTCTGAACAGCAGGTGTCCGATGTGGCCTTGCATTATCCTCCATAAAAATGAAATCTGCTCCAATAGCACCTCGGACTGGACACACGTGGGGATGGATCATCTCTTTACAATGGCAATCATCGGTAACAGAACCTCCGCCGAAAAAGTGCAGCTCAGTTCTCCCGTTCAGCATAATACCTCCCCAGACGACGACTTCATTACTAACGCAAAGATCTCTTTCCGTGATGTTACTGGGATGAAACCTTATCCCGATCTCTCCCCAAACCAAATGGCGTCGAGATTCGCTTGCATCACTAAAACGACTCTCATCCGTAAAGAGGACACGACTCCATTGACGAGATGTCCAGTTTTTGTGCTCCTTGCACCACTATAAACGGTACCACCGATGTCCAACTTTCAAAGGGATACAGCGTTCGCGACGGCGGGCAAAATAGACTTTCTTTGTGAAGGCGTCTGGATGCAGTAAATCGCGACACTTGTCGCCCCTTTGCGGTGCACAGTTTCTGAGCAATAGCGTAGTCTGACTCCTTCCGGGCTCTTTTCGCCTGCAGGACGATACATCGGTCATCCACTACTGTGGGTTTCCTGAGGCGCAAAGGATTTCCTGAGGTTTCCAACCTTTTTAATGGCTGTACCCTGTGGTTTGGAAGGCTTTCCAAGCGCGCGAAACGACACTTTCGTTGATTCCTAGCTCTTCAGCCACTCTTATCACACAACTCAACTCCTCCAACTTCCCCATCATTCTTCCACGTGTGAAGTCTTCCAGGTGATTTCTCTTAGCCCTATTTCACGAAAGAACTCACCAGCATTTGCAGCGATTGTGTTTAATTGCTTCTCCGTCCTTCCTTTTATTGTAGTCTTGAGCTGCGCATGCGTTTTGCGTTAGCTCACGTCACTTGTGACGTGTCGCTCCTGATATTTGCAGGCGCATGATCCTTTCTCCTGAATTACGTGTTCATTGCACCGATCGCTAGGACACCTTTTCTGCAGTTTCACGGCTATCTGCTTAAAATTTGCACTGTTGCTTAAGTTTTGCACACCAGTGTAATTTGCCATCCTCCTCAAAATTTAATGAAATAATTTTAGATGAAGTGCATTTTTAGCAGTCTAGAAAAATATCTGCCACAAAGAAGAGATTCCGTAGTCTGTCTATAGTACGTCAGTCTAAGAGTATTATTCCTTAATTGTAAAAAAAAGTGCTAAGAAGCAAAGGATTATGTTTATAGTAAAAAATGTTTTCTTAAAGTGAAATCATTTAAATATTTTTATTCATTAAAGTAAGAACTTTTTTAAAATATCAATATGTCAAATTGAATAAATAGTGATTAAACTTTCTGCCAAATACAATTTTTTTAAATATTTGGTCGTTCATCAATAAGAAAGACTAAACTGCTCACATTTATAGTAATTCAAAAAAATAACTGGACTTTTATTATTAATAATAAACTCTAAAAGTTAAATTCCGATGGAAAATGTAATTCATGTTGGAAGAATATTCACATAAAAATATGCAAAAGCAATTTGTGTAAAAGGCTTTCTAGATATTTATTTTTGCATCATCTTCTAATTCTTCCGTTGCAATCAAAAAATTCCAGATTTTAGCTGATTCTGCACAAAGAGAAATACCCTTATGTAAAAACTTAGACAAATCAGTTCAAAATAACCTGGAGTTATGCGAGGAAACACTTTGAGGCACTATTTCAATTTATGCAAACTTTACAAATAGATTATGACGTCAATACTTTCTTTTGTTCGAATTTTCATTTCTATCACTAATGCAGTAACTTTGCCCTCAGAAAAATCAATAGTTTTTTCATATCTTACAATAATAACAATAAAACTAAACTAAATAAAATTTTTAAATATATGATTTTAACTTTATACTTAATTGCAAACCGACAGGTAGCTCTTTTCGAATCAAATTATTTGATGCAATCACAGAGTTTGCATAAGTTTAACAATTAATATGAATAAAACTAGCTTATATTGAAAGATTTCGGGGTAACTGAAAAATAAAGGCCAGTTATTTCTGTTGTGCTTATAATTGAAATATAAAAGTGAAATGGGAGTTTGATTTGCATACTCAGTTTTCCACCAAATGATATATTAAATCTTTTTAAAGAGTTTTTTATACTTAATTTTTTCTTAATCAGAAAGTGTATATTACAAAACATGTAATTATTCGAACTTAAATAAACTTTTCTTTCATTTTTAACGACTGTAATTAGAGAAATTTTAATGATATTATATTACATACGCACAAGGAATTGCTTTTGTATATTATTCAGAAAGATTTTATTTATTCATTATTTCGCTCTATATAAATTTTACACACAATACAGACTATTCGCTTCTGTACTTTTTTCATTAAATAAAAATTTCACAAATCCTTTGTTTAACCGTAAGCGGGTTCCTAATTTTGTCTTTATCTTAAATTCTTATTGAATTTATTTTGATATTTTATTTCCTAAATATATTTATAATTTATTTAGGAAATCACTCAGACCTTTTCCGCATGCACTTATTAATACCCAATAATAATTACAAAAATTTTAAATAAAATTTAAGAGCAAAGAAAAAACTCTAAACAATCAAAGTTTCTTGAAAAACGAGTTTGATAAAAATGGATCGTTTCGTTTCCAGAATGGAGTTTGATAACACAGGTAAGTAAATTTGTTATTTATATGAATTCACATACTGAATATATTTCATTTAGTAAGCATACTCTATGCCTCTTAGCATTTATATAAAAAGATAACAGTTTTTGTTAAATCGCAGTATTTGCAAATATATCAGAATTAAATAAAAGCAATGTTGCAATTTTGAAAATGCGAATTTTATTTAAATAAATATCCCATTCTTATTTGTAAGAAATTAACAAAGAAGGAAAATCAATATTAGTTACAAATAGACAAAAAATAAACAATAGGGATTCTAAAAAGTGTCTTACTTTAGCTCAAAGTAAAAAAGGTGACTAATCAATATAAACATAAAATAAAACAATGAAATAGTGCGTGACATTTAATATCGCAAAAATACATTTCATCTGGCAAAATATTTGTCCCAACCTTTTGAAAATTTTAAATAGTTTAGAAACAGATCCAGAGATAATTTTAAACACGAAATTTAAAAATTCACATTTTTACCGTTTTTTGGTTACCAAATTGCGATTTTAAGGGAGTCCAACTTTTGTTGTCTAACTGAAACGGAGCATTTTCGGCTCACATGTAATTAAGAAAATTTAAATATGGGTTAATCTATGTTCTCCACTTGTATGAAAAAAAAGTATTAGCCTTTTCATCGCCATAAATTCGAAAATAATTCTACAATATATATTTATGTTAGAAAGACTAAAGTTAAAGATGTCTGGACGAATATAAGATGAGACTAATTAAAACACAGTATCCTATAAAGCTTCCTTATAAAATTAAGAGACATTTCCCTTAAGGGTACAATGGACGTTGAAACCAAAATTTCTCAATTTTTGAGGTATTGTTTTGAAATTTTCATGGTAAATGCATTTTATCAATCTAATGCATCAATAAAAATTTCAGCAAAATTTATTGATAACTTTTTTATTTTGTTAGAAAAATATTTTTAAAAGATGAAAATATTGTAGAATTTCAAATTATTCCATGCGCATAAAAATAGAACATAAATGAACTATTTCAGTGTTTTCTGATACATTTTTTAATTCTACAAAATATTTTGCATGTTTAAATTAATTCAAAATATGATTTTTCTTTTAAAACTTGGCATTATTGACTTTGTTTCAAAAATTTTAAAAAATCAATGCAATAATATTACTTGAGATCTTCAATAAAAAAATATAAACCACATAATTTATCTTAAAATGCAAAATTATACTATCATATGTTCATACAGCATAAGATAAAAGTTTCAGAGTTGTAACTAAAAATATAATGCGCATGGAGTATTTGAAATTTTGGACAGCATCATAAAATTTCATTTTGAGAAAAAGCTAAAAATATATTTCAATGGCTTCTACAGACCAGAAACATAATTGAAACAACTTAAATATGTTAAATATTTATATTTATAAAAAAATTGTTTATTTTTTGCAATATATACATCCATAGATTTATAATATATTTGTAAGAATCCACAAAACATATTAAGTAAATACTTCTGGTGTAGCAAAACCAACTTCTTTTTTTCAATTAAAAAAAGTTCAAATAAAAATTAGACTTGTTTAATAACATTTAATAAGCCACAAAGATTAATTTATATTCATATAACATTTTTAAACTATATATGCAGCCATAAACATACAAATTTTGAAGCAAATCAAAATACACCTGCTGCATAAATTATATCCTCATGTTTTTCTTCTAATTTGACATGTGCTGATTTTTTGAATTTTTTTCATTTTATTGTTATTATATGATGGCAATATGATTCATGATTATAAGATACAATTTATTTTATATGATTAACTATTTTTTTTCTTAGTTATAATAAATCAGCAATCAAATTTTGATACATTTTCTTTGTTGGGAAAAGAAGGGCTTTAGAACTTTGTTGTTCCCTTCAAAGATTTTTTTCTGTAAGTTCCTCCCTAAATACAGAACCAAATTCTTTACCATATTTAGCACAGGATAGACACAATTTTGAAAAATAAACAAAAAAACTTGCTTAAATTATTTGAAGAAATTTTTCCTGAAATTCATGACAAATAATATTCTTCAAAAAAGAATACTAAAGTGTTTGCACAGAACAATGTAACTATTATACACAATTTTAAGATGATGAATTCAATATTTCAGGTTTATTGCATTTGGTAGAAACTTCCAAAATGTCATTAGAATTGCTTGGTTATGAATCAAATGATTTCTTTGTCCATCATATCTTAGCATTTTCAAACTTTGTCTGCTTTCATTTGGACGACCTATTATGCTTTTGGAAGTGAAAACTGATTAAATTCTTTTTAAAACAAAATTTAGAAAAACAAAACAAAAAAAAGATAATTAAAAATAGAGTAAATTTTAATTTCAACCATGAATAGAACTGCTTTTGTATCTAATTTCAAAGAAACTAAAACGAGCAATTCGAATATGAAATATACGAAGAACGAATAAACAAACCAAAACAAACAATAAAAGAAAGAAAAAGTAGAAGTTTTTAACATCTGCCAAAGCAAAAACAACAACATAAAGTCAGAATTAAAAATTAAATACACTAGACTGCTTGGAGGAAAACAAAACCTTTTTTACAGCAGCTGTTCAAATGAAAACAAGTGGGTGTGGCATCCTAATAACAATAACAAAACGCTGATATTGAGCAAACTTATTAAGATATCAAAATAATTTTTTTTCTAAACGATAGCTTACAGTTTAAATATACATATAAGATCAAAATAAAAATATAGCAAATTTCATCGATTTTTTACATTTTCATCGTCCATTGTACCCTTAAATTAAAAGCAGCCGCTGTTAGAATATACAGAATATACTTAAGGGATGCAGCTGATGGCCATCCCAGATTCCCCTGACTGCACACATTTTGCACGATCAAAACGGGCTCTAGATTCCCGAGTTCAGCCAGAATAATCTCTCTTTCGTTCAAGGAACGGCTGTAGCAAGTGTCGGCAATTGCTTTTATATTCATATCAGTGAAACCAGCATGAACTGTCGTGCATGGGAATTATAGGCATAAAATACATTCATATCCCCAAATAAAGGATGTTACTAGTTAAGAAATAGAAAGAGTCAGAAGTAAAACAAATCTGACTTATTTACAAAGACTATTTATTAAAAAAAAAAGGGCAAAAGAGATGCTATGTGTTTGTTATCATTGATAAGAATTTATATTTTTTGCACCCTGTTACAAATTGAAAAAAAAAACACCTATTTACAAAAAATAATATTATATGGTTGGTGTGAGGGTTAATACATAGTATATCTCCTAGACGATGCAGTACAGGCCGTAAAATACTTAGACATACTAAATATCAAATTATCGATCTGATCTTGAGAGATATTACACCACATATCACACAATACTCTCCAAAGTGCCGGTAGAAATGTAGGGATTGGTTGACGGGTTGCGACTAGTCGTAGAAGCTTGTTCATCCACAGATCGTGTTTTAAATCTGGAGCAGAGAAAGATCACCTCTGAACCTATACCCCTAGGGGTATTTTCACGACATGGAAGACTATGTGGCCACGCAAGATTTATAAGTGATCCAGCCACTAAACAAAAGGTGAACCTTTGGCCTACGGTTTTTGGAATCACAATTCTGAACTTGCAACCCAAGGAATGTGAATCCAGTAACCAATCAAACAGGTTATCCTCCTCCTTTAATGTTATAGAAGTACCATCATCACAGACTTGACTTTCTTGTTCTTGTGTCAAAAGTTAAATGATTTCAATGGCGTCGGGTACATCTAATAAAAATGTTGAAGAAAATATTAATTTTTTTTTGCATAAGACAGTCCTAAAAAGGTTGACTACAACAATTGGAGTTATTCGTATATTTAATAGCATAGCTCTCATCCAGTACCCCTAGTGTTTTTACTCTCGGCATGAAGGACTTTGCGATCACGACAGACTTAACGAGCGTCAGCCACCACACACTCAGGGAATCTTCGGCCGTCGAGGTTCGAACTCGCAACCTAAAGAATACGAGTCCAACGCTTTACCAACTAGTCTATCCCAAACTCCTAGATTGCGATATATGTTGCAGAGTTGTCAAACAGTAGAATTTTATTGCCGTTTCAAAAACGTAAATAAATAATTAAAAATTAAATAAATGAACACAAAGTAGATCTTCTAGCAACTAAGTAAAACTTATTTTCAGTTTGCTTTGTATTTAAGTGTTAATAGTTTTGTTAATATCCCAAACAGTTTACGTCTGAACTAGAGCAATATCTTATCTAAAGTAGATGTTTTAAATTTTTTGACATTCACATTACTTAAACTCTAGTCCTGTGTTATTGAAACCTCGCCGTAGTAAAATGAAAGACTTAATTTTCGACTCCCACTCAGACAAAGCGAGCTTTGAGTCAATTATATATACATTATCCGAACTCCGTTAATATATAGGAAATGTTCTGACTTATTGTGGAGTAAACATGGCATCCGCTAAACGATAACGTATGCATTTCGAATGCAAGCATGATGGATTACCCTCTTACCGAAATTGCGTAATGCGGTGGTCTCTATAACTTCCCATCATCATAAATTGCCTCCTCTACAATGCACCATCAAACCGAATGTGACACTCGCCGTGTGAGCTCTGGATTATTAATGCTGCATCTTTGAATGTATCATTATGTTCATTTATCCCGAGCACAACAGGCGAGACGCAGCACTGCCACCGTTCACCCGATGCAATTTAATAAATTAAAGCTTTAAATGGTCATGAGATACCTTTGAACTTTCAATTCAAGTTTTATTCTACCCTTTAATTACCAAATTTTTATCTTAGCGTCCCCTTTTTAAAATAATTGATAACACATTTTACAAATGGTTGAATGGCAAGTTTCTAAAATAAAAATATATATATTATAGAGAGAAGAAGAGTTTGATTAGATTCAAATATTATATGTCGGCAGCTCCAAAATTGAAATTTTGATTGTGAAATACATAACTCGAAATGTGCTTGATTGGTTCGAGATATAAAAATCCTGGAGAATCTTTTTCAAATTCTATCTGTAAGTCACTTTTCTGTTATATATTGCTAGAACTGCGATAATTCAAGTCTTGGGTAATGATTGTTATAGCACATTTATGAACAAATATAGGTTTAAGAACTTATTTTATGGATTCAAGATATAGACCGATCACAACATCAGATCTGTTTCTTAAGCTCTCTTCAGCCGCTGGTACGACACAAAGCAAACCGTGTACAGACTCTTAGGGCAGATTGGTCTATGTGCTCGTAAGCCTGTCAGATGTGTTCCACTTACAGTAACCTACTGTCACCTGCGGTAAGCCTGGAGTAAAGAGCGTGCATTGTGGACAACTTAACAGTTGTCTTGTGTGATGTTTTCCGACGAGTCTAGGTTTAACTTGCAGTCTGATTCTCGAAGGATTTTCATATGGAGATCGTCAGATACCCGTTACCATCAAGAAAACATCATTGAATGACATTGTTACGATGGTGCAGGATTGCTCGTTTGGAGAGGAATTATTTTTCGAATGCAGATCTGACCTGCATTTTCGAATCGGAACCATAACAGACCAAATCTACCTGTTGTTTCGGATCGGTTTGAACACAGCATTTATTTGTATATTTTTGTGTTTTTCTTTTTTATTATCATTCCTGTTCTAGTCCCTAATTTTTCTCTTTGTATTTTTACAATATTTTTACAGAAATTTGTAATCTCAAACAAACTATAAGTCTGTTTATGTGAACTAGCATAAGACTTCGGTTACTCTTCAATAGTAAGCTTAATTAAACAAAGCCACTTCCCATTTAAATTTCAAACAGCTCACTTTCTTCAGCTTACTTTAATTCAATATTAAAATCCCTTATTAAATTTTAACCAATGAATGTTAGACGTCGAACAACAGTCACTTTCATTATATCTTCCACTTCATGCTCATTACACTGTTTAAATAATGAGTGGTTATAGTTTCAGGGGAATGAAGTGGTGTTGTGTGTTGTTTCAGAATGAAAAACTGATAAATTTGTTTTGGAGCCGTATGGGCACAGAATTCATGTTTATGGATGATAACGCCCTTCCTCACCTTGAAAACATCGTAAGCGAAATGCCTTCGATCGGCGGATATGACCCGTATGAACTTGGACAGGATTCTCATCGGACTTGAATCCAGTATGGGTCATGCTTGGTCCACGGGTTGTAGCCCATCTACCGTCTCCTACGTGTTCACCGGAACTAGAGAGAGCATTGCTTGATGAGAGGTTCTTTTCCCGAACTCGCATTATCCTTGATTTATGGACATGAGTGTAGCTTTCTTTGCTTTGTAGTTATTTGTTTAAATCACATTCGAATAGTCTCGCTCAAAATTCGACTAAACCAAGCTAATCTTGTGTAAAGTACGTATATCAGTTTATCAACCTAGATTAAAGCGTTTTTGAGGGGATAGAAGGAGTTGTTACAGAGGGATAGAAGGAGGTGCAGGAGAATGCAGGGAGGTCCATGAGGTTCTTCAAAATTATGAAAGCTTTTCTTTGGATATTACTATGCTTTTTATATAATAGGTATGTGAGAAAATGATAATATCATTTTGAAGATATTTCTTTGAAATCTCCGAAACAGATTAATACATTTTTGAAATTCTTCTTAAAAGGATTTTTTATTGGATTCTTTTTTCACTCAAAAAAGGGACGATTTCTAAAATGAACGATTTTGAACTCTCTTCCTGATGCAAATGGTATTGAAATTTTATATCCCAGCATGTTCTCGATGTTAACGAATTATTTTACTATTTTAAGTGCTACATTGTGATCGAATCCTGAAATTAATTTTGTTTTAGAATCAATGAACTTTTCTAGCATTCAATTTGAAAAGTAAATTTGCTATTGAAAAAATCACAAATAATTTTAAAAAAATAAAGATTCTAAATTCATATTCAAAGTCATTTGTGAACTTATTAGATAGCCCGTCTCAAATTAGTGGCATATATTTATAATATTGAGGCCCTAGAAAAGGGTCAAGGTGGATTCCTCACAAACCAATAATTAAAATACACATCTTTATTTCAGATAATATTTAACATTTTTAGTTAATATTAAAAGATTTTGTAATTTATTTACTCTTTTTTGTAACGAATTTCTATTATTTTTACTTATCAAATAATATTTTTCAATTTATTTACGGTTCTATCTTTTGATTCTTTTCGTTCAGTGCAATACCTTATTATATCTTGCACATCAAGAATTCGAGCTAAAGGATATTCTCTTTGCAGTATTGCTAGAATAAGTAATTTAATTAAATTAAAAAATGAACATTCGACATTTACGAAGATGACTATAATGTCTACAAATAACATGAATATAGAACTCTTTTCAGGAAAGTTGAAAAAAAAAGTTTGTTATTCATCTTTAGACAGAGAGGTAAAAGGATCTAATTTCAAAGGGCCGCTGATTGAGTTTCTGCTCAGATAGTCTAGAATCAATGATGCAATGAGTGTGCAAAGAGCATTTCTACAGTTTCCCAAGAGTAGTTTTCTGAGTTTTGTGCTTTCAAGTAACTGATTCTGCAGTGGAATAATAAAATTATTATTTATACAAATAAAAAAAATCAGATGAAAGCACCTGCTTTTTATATTTTTGAATTATTTATAAAAAGCAAAGAGTTCCATGGGAACTGTTATTGTGATTCTACCACGAATTTTATCATTAAATATCCCTTATTTTTCAGATATAGTAATTAAACTCTTCTGGATTTAAGTCTGATAATTTCTAAAAAAAGTGAGATTTAAAATAAAATTAGTCTTTTATTTAATTGCTTATTTTTAAAGATAATTTAAAAATTAATTTAAAACTTCTAATATGTTATTTACATAAACTCCTTTTGAATATGTTTCAAAATCTGATAATATTGAAACATTTACTCGTAACAGACATTTCAGCTCCCCAAATCTTCATAAAAATATCCATTTATAATTCCGTGCGTATAAGAAAGATAAACGTGCAATTTGATAGTGGAAGACATTGGATGTGTAGTCACAATAAGAAGATCCAAAACTTCACCAAATTCGAAGGAATGTTTAGAGAAATGTTTCTATTCCGAAGTATGGAAGTCTCATAAATCAAAAAATGAATTGAGCTAAAATAAGAAAAAGATATGTATTTTTGACATTGTCTTTGTTAAATTTCACTCAATATCCAAAAAGAAACAAGGGGATTGTCTACCAGTATGGCTGATAACATTCAGCTTACAATAAATTAGATGAAGGATATTTAATATAGGATTTTGTTTCTAAAATTTTAAATCAGTTACAAATTTTAGACTTGCTTAGTAACGGTAAGAGAGAATTTTCACTTCAATGAGGCTAAAGTTTAAGAGAGCATTCGAAAGCATTAATTTATCACTTAGCATTTGTACAATAGAAAGAAACAATCATATGAATCTATCATATCAGAAATTATACAATGTATTAATGTAAAATTATAAAACTGGTTGCAGCACAAATTACCAATCTAATCTCAAACCATTTCGTATTATATGGGATAAAACATGTTTATGGTATAAAAGGAAAGATTAAACTATAATGTTTCTAGAAATCAATATTTAATCACTTAAAAATAATAGGAGCTTATGGATTTCATTGGTCAATTTCTATATAAAAGATACCAATCTATTTCGAAGAAGATAAAACAATTTTTTTTCAGTCCCAGTTTTATCAGGAGACATTATTCTAAATGACTCGAAGACACATAAATTAAATGGCTAATCCGACTAGAAAATACAAATAAATGCAAATATAATTATTGTCAGTTTTCAAAACAAAGCAACACTCTCTCATCTTGTTAAAGGGAGTATCGCAAAAAGAACAGTTAACAAATCCCATTTTTAAAAGCTCAGATCATTCTTCATTAATCTAAATGCGTCCTCTCAAACATCTCTCCTCGGAGGAGCCATTTCGTCTTTTCCCTTTTTAAACGAAAGGAGAAATTCTCTAAACAATGGGAAACAAGTTGCCACAGATGAAGAGTTAAATCCTGGGATTACCGAGTTTCAAGAAAATTTGGGCCGAAAAGAAAAACCTCTCGGATATATTACCATGCCGTATCAATATGTGATGAGTTTTGAAAAGAAATGCTTTACGTACGCCTCCATTATTGATACGAATGGCTTATTTTACTCAAAAGAGGATGAAATGCGTCGGAAAAGAGATGGGCATTATTCGCTATATTAATATTGCCGCGACTTTGACGTCACTCTTACTTTCGCAGTAAACACGCCGTGATCCTAATAATGATGTATGGACGGACGTGTGAGAAGTGCCGAATACTTTTGGAAGAGTTATGTGTTTTTAATGCATGGTCTGCAAATTTTCTGCTCTGGAAAGTTTTGATGTGGCGAAAAATAAACATAAAATAATACTTTTAGGAAATTTTGCTGGATTAGGTTCAGATTTGTTGGTATTTATCGATGAAGGATTTCAAGGCTTCTAGCCGGTAATATTTCCATGTTTAGCATTATTTACTCGTTTATTTATTAAGTGAATGACGAAAGTTTCGTCTACAAAAGAGGAGGATCATAAGTTTGACGGTCTCGTTCATCAAACTTCAAATTATTTCAAACAAACCACTTTTATTTCTTCCATTATAATTAGAAAGTACTGGTTAGAAAATTAAATTGCGTTGACATTTGTTAAATAGTAGGAAAATGAGCATAACATTTCAAAAATAGAATTCATTAATTTTTTTATTATTTAAAATGCACATCAATTAAATGTATTATCATTTCGTAATTCTAAGCAACTGTATCTAAAGTAATGCAATATTTTGAATGCTATCACCACTTTTTTGAAGTAATATTCTATTAAAAATATCTTTCTTTTTTATTTATTTTGCTGACCCTTTGAACGAAAAGGTATATCGAAAGCGAGATCGAGATGCACATTGTAACTGTCTAAAACAACTTTCAAATGCACCTCAATTAACTTAATATAGTTTTTGAACAATTTTACTTATTTTTACAATTTATTACAATTATAATAATAAGGGTTTATTTACAATTATAATAATAAGGGTGAAATTCTGAATGTCCATTTTTTATAACTTCTTGTTGTGCCAAATATTTTATATTTACTATACTTATGAAATGACAGACGATATGAAAACATATTCAGAAAGTAATTTACAACTTATTTTAATAACATTTTTATCTCTTATTAGTGGCACTACTTGATCATGATTTTGGGAAAATAAAAAAAAAATTGAGATTCTAATAAATCTATGTTAAGGAATTATAAATTACGTAATGACAATTTCACTATAAATTTCTACATTGTAACGTACAAATGTATAATAAAAATAATTTATGAGATGTTATCCAAAGAAGACATTTCTAATGATATATTTTTCAACCGTTACCAGATCCACATATAGTGTATTTTTCCCGATACTATTAGAATATATTTTCTTTTAAATGAAATAACCTTTTATTCGAAGTAATGCTAATTGTAGGCTTTTGTATTCCAAGCAGTAGTAAAAAGTAAATAGGTTTTAATTTTTTTATAAATATTTATTACATTTTAAATACCACTTTCAATACTACCTGGTCTGCAAGCTTTAAAATCCGTATTATCTTCTTTGTTTCCGCTCAAGGGAATGCAACATTTTCTGAATAAAGGCATTGAAGGAAAAATTGCTACTTTCAAGATAGTAAAAACAAATAAAAAATATTTTTTAGAAGATATTTTAACAATTTCTGTGATTTTATGAAATTTTAAACAAATAGTAAAAACTGATAAAAAAACAAAGAACGACAACTAAATGTGATATATTTTATATCAGCAAAATGAGAAAATGAATTTCCAAACTATATACTCTTTTTTTAAATCACGAATTGAAAATCAGTCTGCGAACAAGGCATGAATAACTCATGAAATGCGCCATTAGTATCAATTATATTTATCCTTCATAAAAACTGACCTTTAATGTAGACAAGAAGTCCAGACAGACTACTTATTTTAACTGTACTGTTTTCCATATATTTGAAATAATCAATAATAAAGTATTTCATAATTTTCTCTTTCTGCCCCCCCCCCTTTCCATCAGAAGACAGATGATGCTAATTTCAGAGATTTTAAATTTTATTGAATAGATGTTACATTTCTGAAAAGAATCCTCTTCCACTGCAATGTCGGCCTTCTTATCTTTCTAAAGGACGTCACTGAAATTCGATAAACGATACGGGACATAAACACTTAAATGGAAAGAACAAAATATTCGAAAAGAAAGGAACAAAGAGTAGTTAGAAGAACAGTAAAAGGAAAGAGCAAGAGAGGAAGAGAGAAAGTTGAATTAAAAGAGGGAGATCTGTCATTGGTATAAATGAAATTAAATGGAAACTTTGGGTGAAAAATGACATTCCTGTCTGTGGCATCATTACGTCAGGGTTAGTAGAAAGAACAGGTCGTTTGTAAATCAATGTGGAGGCGGCATAAAAAAGGGAAGCATTAGTTGTCAGAAATTGGAAGGAGAGATAATGTAACATGGAGCTGTTGATTCGGAAAGGAATTCTCGAGCTGTGCGGTGGGATTAAAGGGGAAATATTCTTAAGATATGCGTGCAAGAATGTTTTTTGTTGTTGTTCGAAGCGAGACTAAGATTCAATATGTTATGGAACTAAATTTTTAAACTAATAAATCGTTTTTAATATTTCTTAACAAATAATCATTTTGTATAAGTAAATGAAGGTCAAGCGGAAGTACGAAGCAATATTTACAATTTTTCACACGAAAATGCAAATGAAACGGTAATTGAATTTAAAACTATTGGCACATTGGATAATGTAGATTTATAGATAATTTAATACTATGGAGTGAAATAATATTTATGTCATGTTTCAATTTCGAAGGTTGGTTTAAAGCATAGGTTTTTAGCATAGATTATTTTTTTAATCTTTCCTTATCTGCATTCAGTATGTTTAAAAGAAATATTTTTTTATCAGAACATGGTACAGTTTTTTATTGAAAAACAACTGTAACATATGACATTAAAAAAAGGGGAAAGCTCCTGCCACCGAAATTCTAGCAAAACGAAATTTTCTTCATAACATTACCGAAAGAGACTACACCCTCCCCTCCAAAACCTCAAAAGGAATGATTAAAGATTTATTTTATGTTATCCATCATTGATGGCTCATATTTTCCGATATTAATTACAAAGATATGAGATGTTTTCTTCTGAGTTTATATTAAGTCATTAGGTTATTCATGTTGAATGAAGAAACACGCTAGAAGTCAAAATTTAATATATAAATAATAATAAATCATATTTAATAAAAATATTTAATTCATCCCAAATAGTGCTTTTCTTTACAAAAATGCTGAATGATAATCATGTCTTGGTTACAAATTAAGTTAAAGTATTCTTGATCATAAACAATCTGTATTTTTAATTTTGGATGGTTGATGTTTTAAATTGAATATATATATATATATATATATATATATATATATATATATATAT
>JAOUZG010031824.1:830543-846841 GCA_026289955.1 Argiope argentata | reverse complement strand
AAAATATATAGTTTTGAAATTTTATTACAAATTAATTGGATTTTTTTTTCTGTTTACAATCTTAGACATTATATTATTCCAAAGCAAAGAATAAATATCGGTTGCCCATTCTTTCAGAAACTACATGTGAAAGCACAGCCAACAGCACTCATCATACAATAAGAAATACGAGTAAAAACATTTAGATATTTTTAAAAAAATAAGTAAGCAAATTTATTGAAAAAAAAAACAAATCAACAAACATTTATTAATAAAATTAAGAAATAAATTTTAAAATTGTACACTTTTATCTTTATCTTTACTTATAATAAAGCGTGTGTGTGTGTTGGCACTCTACAGGCCAGACCGTTCGATCTACAGCTACATAATTTGGTATATGTATACCTTGGGGGCCGGGAATGTGCACCTCGGAACCCTTTTTTTAAGATTATAGTTAAAATTTGAATTAATTAAAAAATAAGCGAAATTTTGATGTTTTTTCGCTATAAATTCCGAAAATTTTACAGCACAAAATCTATTTTTACATCAAGTCAAAGGTAAAAGAATTAGCTTTTCATTGATGCTAATGTTTTGACATATAAATTAAAACTCTATTTATATAGAAGTTTTAAACATTTAATTTAATCGTGTTTTTCAACAATTTACTTCACATAAAATAAAAATAAAATTTTATCTTCACGGGGATCTCAAAAAAATCAGCGTTTAATAATATGTTGCCATCACATTTTCAGAAGTCCAGATTAAAAAAAAAAACTTAATTACTACCAAAAATAAAACAGAAACAAATAATTTTCCCACGTCATTATTTGAAATGAAATAAGCAGGAAATGTGATATTTTTTTAACAATAAATGAAAGAGAAAATTTTTCATGATCTTTTGAAATATTAAATTTATTAATTCAATTAAAGAATTAAAATAAATAAAAATACAAAATGAAAATATATTACAAAAGTGCGTCAGTTAAAACTGAAAAAGAGTTTTTAGAAAAGCACCAAACAATAATCTTCTGAGAGCGAGTTTCATTATTTGAAAGTAAGAAATCTTAAACGAACTAGAAAATGACGTCATTTCAAAGAAACGACGAACAAAAAGCAGTTGATAAAAAGTAGAAGTAATATTTTTGCATTCGTGTGTTTATTTAATTTTTAAAACAATAAGACAAGTTTTGAATTGTTTATTTTACTTATGCGAAGGAGATATATTGTGCAAATCAAAGAATTTGTCCTCGTGATTGTAGTTTATCTCCACATTTTAATGAATCATGTGAAATATAAACGCATCTGCTTTCGACGAAGCATACTTAATATTAAATATATACTGGTAAAAACAGGTAAGCTATTTGAAAATGCATCTTCTTTCAAACAAGCATGCGTAGTAATTAATAATGTAAAATTTGTGAAAGCAGATAAAAATATTTTTTACACACATATTTCGGAGACATCAAAAATTTCTTATCAAAATAATATCATGTTCTCAGATGAGATAATAATTGAAACACATTTATTTGAAATGCATCAATCTATAGTTCTCCAATTTTTTTAATTCTGTTTTCTTCATTTCAATAGAATTTCTATGTATATGATAATCCTTCTCAGTTTTTATATTTATTTAAGTTAACCAGGAACTGTTAAAACACTTAAAGGTTCTTGGTCGCCTTACTTAAGCTTTTATTTTTAAAAAAAGCAGTAGTTTTTAGTTTATATATTAGTTAATTTTTTTATTTCGTGCTCAAATTTCAAACTTAATCCAAACTTTTGTTACAAAAGAGTTAGAGAAGGTAATAATAAAAATTGGAGCACTTTCGAACAAATTTGGAGTGCCTGGAACATTTTTCATTAACGTTATTAATAGCTAATATTGTGTTAGATTAGCCCCTTAACTCATAAATAAATTGATATAATGCTTTAAAATTTTGCGTGCCACTTTCTATAGTGTTACTCTTAAAGGCCGTAAAATTTCAAATTGCTAAGGGGAAAATTGCAAAAAGTCATTTTAAATGTCCCTGGTCGCCTTAAAAAGTTCATTTGTGATAGAAATATTTAGAGATAGAAGACTTATTCTGCCAAAAATTCATCGAGTGACCGAATCAGGAACAACCTGAAGCTCTATGGCTTCAAAATAGGATGAATGTTGACAGTTTTAAGAACAGCCGACTTCACCTAACCTCGGTTCAGATTTCAAATAACCAGAAGGGATGCAGCCAAGTGGATTACTTCCAAACAAGTTTTTTTTTTCGGTATGTGAGCGAATAAAAATTTTATATATTATTTTTATATTCAAATTCAACAAATTTCTAGCTTTTCTCACAGGCATTTTCGTAGATTTGGATGCGTGTTTTAAATAAAAACGTAATCGCTGTAATTCTCCCTTTTCGCAGTCGTAGACTAAATAAAACGAAGCAAACGTTTATTGATTCACAAACATGCCTGTGCAAGCCTTTTATTTCTATTTATTTTTTCCCGGAATTTTCTGTCGCTTTTCTCTAATATTTTCCCCTTTTTTCCCCATCAGTTTATTTCCTGGTTCGAGGATTCGAGTTCAATTTATTCGACGACAAAGGGAAGTAGTTCCCGGCCGACGAATTGGCATCATTGGAGGGAGGGCGAATAAAAAACAAAGCAAAACCGAGATCATGCGATAGAGTTTCAGTCGACGCGATTCGTTTTTAGTGTTTCTTCAATCGGAATCTCTGTTTGCCATTCATGGGAGATAAATTCAGTTCCGTCTGTCCGGGACGTTCGAAATAGACCCAGGAGCAGACATGTAAGCACTGTGTTGAAATGATTCGCATAAAATTTTTACGATGATTGATTCGAATTGAATGGAGCCCTCTGTCTGAAGCAGTCACAATGCGCCTTTCGGAAATACATCTCAGTATTCTGTACCACACGGTCAATTTGCGCCGGCGCGATGATTTTCTAGTTTTTCAATAAAACCGGCAACCGTAACCTGATCAGAGAGAGAGACTTGCATTTTGTGGTCAACAAAAATGAACCTGGCTGATTTAAAGGAATAAAGTTTAATATTCTACAATTATATAATATACTATTATAATCATGGAGCTAAATCTGGTGAGAAATAAGTTTCGCGAAACATTTAATAGCGAATGTGGGATAATGTAAAGAAAAAAGCTTAGAGAATGGTCTTGTGGTTTTTGATAGTTCTCGTGTTCCACTTTACATTGGAAAGATGGATGCAGTAGCTTCTGAGGGTAAGTCATAGATATACTCTATGACCTTGAACCGAACCCTAAAACTGAATGACGGACATCCACAACAGTAACACTGGCAGTAACTGTGGTTGAGTCCTAATGGTCATTACCAGGTATGGTACAACCCTCCCCGTAGGAAGCACTTTCCGTTATCAATCGGAGGAGTCAAATTCCCACCTATTGATGCATTCACCAGGGGTGGCTAGATCAAAATACCATACCAGAAACAACACATCCTCAAATACGAGGTTAAACCCCTGGGGAATACAGCTTCTTAGGCTATGGTCTCCTGAACCCCCGAGGGCAGCAGTCTGACTTATAGCTCACACATGTCACAGACCCTTCTTACGGTACGGGTCTTATTCATGTATGTTATTCCTTCATCAACATATCGTAATTTAGTTTTGAAACAGAGAACGATCACTTCTGACCCTACCACCCGTGGAATTACTCTCCACTTGGAGGACTTAGTGGACACAGCAGATTTAACGTACACCAACCACTACACACACATGGAAAGTCTTTGGCTGGCGGGTTCCAACTCACAGCCCTTGGGATGTGAACCCAACTCTCTACCAACCGGGGAGTCCAGGGCCAGAGAATGGATTTTAATATCAAAAGATGTAAGAAAGAATGGTATTTCTTATCACATTTTCCAAAAAAGAATGTACTTAGTGTCAAAATCATTTAAGTTGTATTAACGCAGTAACATTTTATAGAACAACATTTGATAGAAAAAGTTTGTGTTTTAAATTTTCAATCTTTTCGTGTTATATAATTAACTTTTATTCCATTGCGTTTTGTAATCTGGAGAACTTTGTCAAGATAGAAATTTATTCATGGGATTTGTATGCACCGGAATTCCAGAGCTTAAATAAATGTTTCGAACATATGAATCTATCAATTATTTCAGTGAAGTTGTTAGAAATCCGAAACACAGGTGGTTTCATGATAAGCACTCGGAGCTTCCATCAAGAAGCTCTTGTTAGTTACAATGAAAAAAAAAGAAGAAAAGAAACGATTCTTGAAGGTTGCTACGAGTGTGGAAGTAGCTGCAGAAATGTCCTTATAAGATAATATGATCACAAATAGATATCGATCTGAAAAGCATTCCAGGCAGCAGCCAATATAATTACGAAGATTACAAAAAGTTATTCTTATTTTCGGTACCTGTGCTCCAAATCCTGTCATCGATCGCATCATCTGCGGAGATTATTTCATGCTCCACTTGCTTTTAATCGGAACTCATTCCTCAAACCGAAATGTGAAAATAAAACAAGAAAAAGAACAATAAATGTCACGTAATCTTTCCTAATCGCTTCTTTATTAGGGATGAAGAGCAAAAGAAGAGGAAGGAAAATATTGGACACACTCGCTTCTTTTCTTTATTCCATAATGATAAAGGATATAAAAAAAGGGGGGATCTGGCTCTTTTTTTTCATTCTCTTTCAATACCAATACAATGACGTGTTCGGCAAAGAAGAAATTGGAAGGTCATTTTTGTAGTTATTCTTCCTTCAGTTCCTTTTATTTGGCTCATTCCGTTCTAAAGATGCATTCAGAGGTTTTGGAAATGACAGCAGCTATCTCTCCTTAATCCCGTCAAAATAGAAGTTTCATTAAAGAAAATTGGACAAAAAAAGAGAAAGAAAATGAGTTTTCTCTTCGACTACTTAATTTTTGTGTTTTAGAAAGAAGGGAGGAGTATGTTTCTTCTTAATCGAATGTTTTCTACTATATTTTATTGCCCTTTTAGGCCTTAAATGCTTACCTTATACCAAACTATTTCATTATTATATTTTAAAATAAAATGAAAGGTTAACCCCCTTTTAGCCAAATGTTATTTTAAGATAAAGTTACGATTGAGACAGTTAAAGCAATATTTTCTTTCAGAATCTGCATCAGTGAAATTTTTTAAATATAATTCGTTGAATATTTAAAACAATAATTATATCTTTATACTCACATAAATTTATATCTATAGTTATTCTGTAAAATATTGAAAAAGATGCTAAAATGTTTTTTTTAAGATTGAGTAATTCCGTATCCAATTATTTCAAAGAGTTTTTTTTTTTTACTTTCTCACTCACGAAGAGGGCGAGAAAGTAAAACCACAAACAAATTAAACTTTTAATTAATCACCAACACATTTAAACTTCTTTATACGACAAATCTCCATATTTATAAAGATCGCAAAAGCGTAGCCTTGGCTTTGTGAGCAACCAAGTTTGAAAAACACATATTTTCATGTATGTCGACACCTTATATGCAAAAAGAATTTAAGCTAGACGGATGAAATTTATTGTAGGATCTCTACTCCAAATATGTAGTGATATCAAATTTTGAAAGAAATCCATTCAGTTGAAATCTGCATGTCCGGTTGACCGAATGCAAGTTAATTGGATAACTACAGATGAAGAGAGTTAGAGGCTTAACATTCAGTAAACATATTTAACATCAAGTAAAAAACTAGATAATACTGCTGGGTAAATATGAAATTTGAGGAGGAAATTTTCCCCGAGATTTTGAATGACTATCTTCCTTGATTTTACAATCATGCAATTCTGATAACTTAAGCAGAAATGAATTAAATAATTGAAAATTATGTTTAAAATTTATTTATGTTAGATTTTTATGGAAAAAAATGTCCAAAATATAAATGTAATGATATTTTTGTATTAACTCACCAATTAATGCCAAATATCACGTTTTAATAAGTTCTTTCTTAATTATGGCTCATAAGTTCACTATGGTTAAATTTAGATAAGTTTATTAATTACAGTATAAGCGAGAAAATATGGGGGAAACCATATCTTGCAATTTAATTTGAATTGTAGGTGGTTATTTCATATTCATTTGAAATTGCAATATAATTCTCAACAATTTAATTTTTTAAATTTTATTTTTATGCGCTGATATTTCCAAATTATTTAAGCATTTCAAGAAAACAAATAAAATCCCATATTTTTAAGCATTCATAATCTTTATTTAACCCCAATTTCATTAAAAGTAGTTCAAATTTCATAATTGTTCAAAACAAGCTGGTACCGAGCAAGTTTCCATTTCAACTTATAAAACATTTTAATATCTTCAATATGAGGCGAATTATTTACTTCGACTCATTCTTACACAATTATTTAAAGCCAAAAATTCAGGCGTAACTTAATAAAGCATTTAAAAAAATGCCTAACGAATTTAAGTAAAGAAAAAATGAATAAAACTGTTAAAAATTACTGTGGATTTTTTTTTATTTTGATGCCAATATGGATAATGAAAAAGAAACTCGAGAGTCTCTAGGATTAGTAGTTTTTTCCAGAAACCTGTGAGCTGCACGAGATTGCTTGATCCCCGAAATCCCGCTCAGAGCGCCATCTACTTATCGGATCTTTGGCTACATCATTCTTGAATAGTTTAGGCAGAAAACTTTTACAGGAAACCCACTTCTCCTTTTATTTTCATCCATACGAATGTTTCTCGTGTTAACGGTCAGTAAAGAGGCTGTACAAACATAATTTTTCATCGCCAAACGAGTTAAAAAGTTAGATTATTTTTTTAAAAAGAACTAACATGTTCTTTCTTCAAATTCTGTTATAAAAAATTATTTATATATTTAATTATACAAAAATGGTTAAGAAACCTAGTTGTTAATAGGAAAAAACATAATTTCAGTTCCACTCGATAATTTGAGAGAGGTCAGTTATCATTATTTAAATTTAATATAAATTAAAAATAAATTTTATCTGATTTTTGCCTCCTCGTCAAAATATGAGTATAAAAAAGTATTTTTAAATTTCATGCCTACTTACCATACATTAAAATAATTTTCCATTCACATAATTTAAAGAAAAAAAAAGTACCCTTAGATTTGAGAACAAAATATAATAATAGCTAAATATATAGAAATTAGTATTATTATATATAATAGTCATAATAAATTACATAATATGCTATCTATATAAATAATTATTATCTATATAAATAGAAATAAATTGCCAAATGTGTTGTTAAGTGCAAAACTCGAGAACGGTTTCACTAATTCGGCTAATTGTTTTTTCCCCCATATTTTCGTTAAGACACAAGAAAGGTTCTTATAAAGAGAAAAAATAGAAAAGTTCCGAGGAAAAATAGTAAAAACGACACTTTTCTTTCTTTCCCGAAAAAAATTGTCCTTTCCCTACTGACAAATGAGTAAGATTGCAGTTATTGTTTTTTCCAAGCTAACGAGGTTAGGCTTAGCACGTTTTCGACAGATTACTTCAAACGATTGTGTTTATTTTCATAGTGTTTGACGCATTTAAAATTAAACATTGTTAATTAATCGACTTTTCCGATTTCATTTGAAATACTTTCGAATTAAAATACTACAGAATAAATGAAAATAAAATGTTCTATTGTGTATTGCGTAACCTCAATTGGTATAGAAAATTCGCGCATTTGTGTTTCCCCAATTGGAATTGAAAATTCACGCATGCTCTGTGTGTTGTAATTATCGATAACTATATTTTCATTTTAATTAAGAGTATAAAAATGTGTGTAAAATAGTGGTGGAGCTATCTCAATCTCGATCGATAAATAAAATAGATTTGATTTGATTTTAAAGAATTCTGGACTTGATTTACGATTTTGTTTTATTTCAGGTACATACTATAAATAAATTGATTTTAGGTTAGCTGTGTAATTTTCCATGTGCACGAATTAGTAAAGATGAAGACAACATCATTGGTCATTAACATGGCTAGGATCCCTCCCACTTACATAGAAACAAAATACTGAATATCGGCTCCATAAACCATTCGGCAACCATTTGCAAATCAATTAATCATATCCGTTTAACTTAACTGCATGTCACCAGCTTCACTTGTCATACTTGGTAATCCTCAAATCTCAATGTGCCAGCTTCACATTCTCCTCCCCCCCTTTTCCTGACAGACCCCAAGAACCACTGCAATTAAGACACTCCGATGAAGAGAGATACGAATTGCTGACACGTCAGGTGCGAACCCTTCCCAATTACCCTGAAGTCTTGGTTTCTGGATCTCCCTTTCGTATCGGAAGAGAGTGATGTATCGATTATGCACGCCATCGATATTCAGGTGGGCACATGCACGCGAGGGTCAGCGGCATTTAAGTATTGGCAACAGGGAGGGAGGCGTAGTTTGTTCTGGGAAAGCAATGAGCTGCTGTGGTTGATCGACGAAAACTTTTATGTCATGTTTCATTCGAATGGGAGAGATCTTGACAGAGTGACCTTTTGGAAACTTTAAAATTTTAGAAATGATTCAACGTGAGATTCATATGACACTTCTGCCAAGACGTCAGTTTTTTATTTAGTTGTTTAAATTTGATTTACAAGGTGGTCAGAATCAAACCACTATTACTCTTAATATTCTGTAAAACAAACTATTCAGTGTAAACGTTCCAAAAATTTTGAATACAAAATTCAAAACATGATAAAGCAGATTAAACAAGAAAAAATAGTATTAAAACACCTTTGGATGGTGCTGTACAACAGAAAATATTCTGAAAAGATTCTAATAATCACATTTTAAAAAACCCATATGCGTTATGGAATTTTTTCTTTCAAATTTATTTTGCAATCATGAAAAAAAAATAAGAAAGTGAAGACATTTGAGCTTTTATTATAATTACAATTCTGCACTGTAAACCCACAAATTTACCTAAAAATCTGTTTTGCTGCAACTATTCCTGAGCAAAAACAAAAGGATAAAGCTGAGAAAGCTTCATTCTTATAAGAGATAGCTTCACTTTTTGCTACTGAAGTAGTTTTATGGAAACAAAACAAAACAAAAAAATGCTGCAGCTATTCTTCGTGGTATTTGTTGACTTGCGAATTTACGAAAAACACCAGGATATACCAAAACATGCTCGGCAATTTTACTGTTCTCCAAGTGCAACAGAACCAGTTTCATGACGTTTAAGTCTCCACATATTACCTTTAAAGTCCCCACACATTGGTCTCACATTGTGCACAGCAGTTTCTTCGGTAAAATTTTACTAAGGATGGAGTTCTTAGCCGTGCCTTTCCGTCAACCTGACCACCTCTTTTTTCAGGTCTTAAACCAAGCTACTTTTGATTTTGGGATACTTAAAACAATCTTGCTTATTGAGGACGCCTGGTAACTTTGGCAGATTTGCAAGGCAGAATTATTCTGCATATGAGAAGCATCGAATTTGACCCGTTACGATCCACAATTGAACAAGATGTCTACAGAATGCCGATTTTACATCTGGAAGAGAGGAACCGTATTAAGCAGTTTTCCTTGCGTCTATATGATCTTTGTGATTTAATATATGATACGTTCGGATAAAATAAGTTACAAATGTATATTTTGTATCCTTTCATAATCTTTCACCGCAATGAAATAAAAATTAGAAGCATCTGACACAAAAAATTTGAAAATTTAAAATATAAGCTATTTTTAATCAAACATTGCTGTATAAAATATTACTGAAGTAATACAACTCAAATGATTTTGACTCAAAATACATTCTTTTTGGAAAATGTGATAAGAAATGCCATTCTTTCTGACATCATTTGATTTATAAAATCCATTCTCTGAGTCGGGATTGCCTGGTTGGTAGGGTGTTGGGTTCTCCCTTGGGTTGTAAATTCGAACCCGTCAGCCGTTGGTTGTGTGTTGGGGGGGGGCTGAAGCACGTTAAATCTATTTTGTTAACAAATTCTTCCATGTTGAGATTAATATTACTGGTGGAACTGGGTGAAAGGTGATCGCTCTTTGTCCGTACTCTCAGAAGTTACCACGCCCTTTTTCCCGTTGTAAAGGGGAGCAACAATAACAATTATAATTATTTAATAAAAAGTAACTATACTAATATTTTTTGTTTGTTAACCTAATTAGGAATTGACTTTAAATAATAGTTTTTTTATTACTTGTTTATACTAATTTCAGATATACTAATTCACTATTAATTTTCCATTAATTCACTAAAAATGAATGCAAAACTAAAGCAATAACTGAAAATGAAGTTTTATTGGCTCATGAAACAAAAACAGCTATTTAACGCAGAAATTTATTAAAATTTTATTTGAAAGCCTTATTTTGAATTTTAAACATACCTCACAAAAATGCGCTGTGCATTTTGAATTAAATCACTTATTTTCCATGTCTTTTCAGAGTCCATGCGGCTCGACATTCGAATCTGGTTTCAAAAATTATCGGAAAATGCACAAAAGACAGCGGAATTTGACAGAAAAATCAATATTGTCAAACATGTTCAAAAGAGCCACCAAACAAATAAAAGATGGCAAACAAACACGCCAAGAATCCGCAAATAGCTTCCTCCTTTTTTTTTTTTTCCTTAAGGAAAAGATATTTGAAGTTTATTTTATTGTATATCTATATAGTAAATAATTCAGAATTAAAATGTATAGGTTCATTTTTTGAAACGAATGATTGTAATAAGTATCGTTTGTTGGACATACGCCTACACTAGAAATTGATTTTTGACAGAAAATTACAAATGTCTTAATATTTTATTCTAAAACCTATTCATGAGTATTTTTGAAACCATTTTTATTTTATATCCACTACAATTTAGAACAAAATTAAAGATATTTTAATATAATTTAATGACTGTAGATAGAGATGTGTTGTTGTTGTTGGGGTTTCTTATGGCCCTTACCATAGATAAGCTTGCTGAGGTAGTCGGCGATTTAAGCGTGATCAGAGTCTCTTGTTTTTTATTAATGCCAACTAGGGCCAAGATTTCAACTTTTGGTATTCGCTCATCACAATCGTTCGCACAACCCCTTTTAACAGAGGGATTCGATCACCTTACAGTTAGAACACAGAAGAACAAGCATGCCCGAAGCGGAACAATACTATGAAAAGCGTATTTCATTACTTTTATTAAGTTGTTTAAATTTTTTTCTTCCTATTTAATTTTTTATGTACTAGATATTCATTTTGAATGTTTCCAGTATGAATTTCTTTGTTTTGAGAGTATTGTTGCAAATTTAGATAATTTTGAATCCCTAAAGTATCTTAAATTTCTACTTACTGACAATGCATATTTGGAAAGCATTTCAATCATATTTATGACAAATATAATTGGATAGAAGTACTTGCAGTATTTTTAGCATGAACTTTCAAATCAAATGATAGACAAATGTTTGTAAATGTTCGATGCCACCTTTTCTCAGATTACTATAAAAATTCATTAAAGTAAAAAATGACAAAAACATTTAAAAATTTAAAATAAAAAAATTGCACTTGAAAGAAAAGAAGAAAAAAAACACATTTAGTAAGTTCGAGGAGCATTTTTCCCCATCTATTAAAAACTTTAAATTAGTCATTTAAACTCTCTTTTCTCAAATTGCAATTTACCAAAATTTTCCTTTTTCATATTCTTTTACTAAACTACTTTGATTAATATGAGCTTGACTATCGCATTCATTTAGTTCATAAAACCGTCCGTGGAATAAAATAAACTATAAGTGCAAGTAAATGACGAGCTACTGTTAAATCAGGTATTTTATAGTCATCGAGAAAAAAATTAAAACTTATAAAATTTGGTACTTCATTAATATCGATTAAAAGGGGAAAATAATGCTTCGAATTCCCCGACTTATGAAAAGGCTCTTCAACATTGATGAATGCCCCAATTTCAAATGGCGATTCTTCGTACTAAAAGGTTATGCAAAGGTTTCTTTATTCTGACCGACAGAAAGGTGTGGAATAACCAAGTTGTAGAGTGCCGAAAATACTTGCTTATTCATATGCGATGTCCCAGTGATATCTGCTAGATTTTAGAATGCTAAAAAAATATCCGGGCCTTTGATGAAAGATCATGTTATCATGTTCTATTGCATTATTCTCTGTGATTTGCTATATGCTAATTTGAAATTCATCTTTTTCAGAGTTGTGTTTTTTTTATATCTGTTTTTTATATATATATATAATTTGATTTAATACATTATGTGTAAATGCAAAAGATATAAAAAAGGTTAAATTATATTATTCCAAATGTGTCTATACAAGGATGTTCTCGAGGAATGCCTACTAATATTTCCGTATAAATAGAACGCATTCCTCCTGCTATACGACGAATCATTTGGATGCACTCAATTTGGTTAAGACGGTAAACATAAGATAATAATATTCCAAACAAAGGGAAATGTAATGTTAAATCTCACATTAATCTCCATATAATAAACTGAAGCTTTGCATTGGTGATATTTTTCTTTTGGATACTAATTTTCTTAAGATATATCGATAGTTATGTTATATCAGAAGCTTCCTAATGCAGTTTTTTCAAAAAATTGTGTAATAATGTCTTCACTATTTTGGTATTAATTTTACAATAATAAAAATAATAAAACAACGGGTGAAATTAGTGATAATTATGCTAATTCAAGTCATATGGCCTTAATTTAATTTGAATTACGTGATTTACTACATTATTAAATTTTTTTTTCACCTAGATACATACCCACAGAAATCTAACAAAAATAGGCAAAAATAATATTTATTAAAGGAATTACAGAAAAATACATATAGCTGTAACAGATAGCTATATATTTTTTGCTAAATGAAAATTATGAAAGACTCGTTGTATCTTATCATATTTATATGGCAATCGTGTCATGTCAATTTAATTTTTGAATAATCTGAGCCATTTTTTAAACAGAAAAAATGACTAAAAAGGAGCGTGCAGTTTAGTTTAGTTACATTAACACTCTGTTTTAAAGCAACACTAAGATTGTTTTGGGACTGATGTTGCAATTTTGAACAGCAGTCACATGACGAGGGCGATGCCTGAGCTAACATCTTTACTTATAACTAAGCACGATGTGTGCGTGTGTGTGTGTGTTGGCGCTATACAGGCCAGACGGTTCGACCTGCAGCTACCAAATTTGACATATGTATACCTTGGGTGCCGGGAATATGCACCTAGCAGCCCTTTTTTGAATTTGTAATTAAAATTTTAATTAATTAAAAAATAAACCAAATTTTAATGTTTTTTCGCTATACTTTCTGAAAGTATTACAGCACAAAATTGATTTTTAAATCACGTTAAAGCTCAAAAAATTAGTTTTTCAATGATACTAATGTTTTGACTTACAAATTAAAACTCTATTTTTAATGCATTTTTAAACATTTAATTTAATCGTTTTTTTTTCAACAATTTATTTCGCAAAAAAATAAAAAATAAGTAAATAAATAAATTTATCTTCTCGAGGATCTCAAAAAAAATCAGCTTTTAATAAAATGCTGCCATAACATTTTCAGAAGTTCTGATTTAAAAAAAAGTTAAGTACTATTAAAAGTAAAATAGAAAAATACAATTTTCATCGCGTGATTATATGAAATGAAATAAACAGGAAATGTGATATTTTTTAAAACCGTAAATACAAGGGAAAATTTTTCTTAATCGTTTGAAATATCAAAATTATTAATTCCATTAAAGAATTAAAGTAAATAAAAATACAAAGTAAAAATATATTACAAAAGTGCGACAGTTAAAACTGAAATTTTTTTTTTAGAAAAGCACCAAACGATAATCTTCTGAGAGCGAGATTAATTATTTAAAAGCGAGAAATCTTAAACGAACTTTGATAATGACGTCATTTCAAAGAAACGACGAACAAAGAGCAATTGATAATCAGTAGTATTAAAATATTTTTGCATTATATTTTTAAAAATTTTTTAAACAATAAGACATGTTTTGAATTGTTACTTTTACTTATGTGAAGAAGATATTTTGTGCTAATCAAAGAATTCACCTTCGTGATTGCAATTTATCTCCGCATTTTAATGAATCATACGAAATAAAAACGCATCTGCTTGCAATGAAGTAACGTAATATTAAAGCTATACTGGTAAAAATAGGTCAGCTATTTAAAAACGCATCTTCTTTCAAACAAGCATACGTAATAATTAACAATGCAAAATTCATAAAAGCATATAAAATTATTTTTAACCACATATTTCGGAGACATCAAAACTTTCTACCAAAACAATATGTTCTCTCACGAGAAAAAATAAATCAACTATCATTCCAAATTAAAAATATAAAAATGTCATTTTCGTCACGTTGCCTGCCAAAAATGAAACAAATATGAAACATGATATTTTTGGAAAATAAATGGATGGAAACTGTTTCCATGATATTTTACTGTACATATATTACTAATCCAACTAAACAATTTTATTTAAGGCAGATATGGCTTAATATCTACAAGGCATCTGCTGTCATCGGAGCCTAACATCTAATTTAATTTTTGGGGGATGTGCATAAATCTCTTAGCAATTGGTCCAAATGAAATATATAATTATAGATTTAGGGAAAAAATGCTGATGAATTAAATTTTTACATACATCATCTGCTCTGTGAATCATATTTAACAAAATATTCTGGAGACAATAAGTCCTTAAATGAAAAAGTGGCATTCCAATCAACTAAATCAATCATCAAAGCTGATCGATTTATGAAAATTTCAACATAAATATTCGATATAAACTGTCGATTTTAGATCACTTTATCAAGATATCAAAGAATCAAATCAGAGTTACTCTAGAATAATTGGTCTAGATTATGATAATGATGATTGTTCTAAACTTGCAATATTCAGAACTGAATAAATCAGTCAGATTTGGAGAAGATAGAATTGCTTATTTATGTACTTAGAAGTTGAAATATTAAGAATATTTTACAAATATGAATCTATAAGACCAAAGGGATCTAAACTATAATTTTTTGAAATATATTTATAAACCTAAAAAAATATTATTGAGAGCATTTATATACATCTAAAAATAAAATTAAAAACTGAAGGTTTCAATAAACCTGTGAAATTTTTGCTAAATTGTTCCTTGAGATCTTATAAATTATAAAAAAAAAATTATAATGTTTCAATTTCTGTATTGAACATAAAACTTTAATGTCGGACAATTCTGCTTTCAGTTCTTAGTTTTATTTAAAGACATGCTTAGGTTGAGTAAAGAGGTCTTTAAATTAATTGGAGTTTCATCGTTTTCAATTAAATTTAAAAGCAAATTTACGTGCACTGATAGAAAATCAGAGAGAGATAGGACTGCTTAAGGCCTACATAATAGCATAAGTGAATTATATGATTATCGAAATTTGAAGCTTAAAAATATTTTGCTGAAAAACTTATTATGAGACCAAGTTATATAAAAAATGATTTAACCCTTTAGTCGGCATTAATATTGGCGAACTGACAGGTTCGCCAAAGGCGGCTAGTTTCTTAATAAAAATCTATATCTCACCAGCGGGAGAGCAGATAACATAATGTACTACAAACAATTAAGTCAAACATAGTGTACTACACACAATTAAATTCCTCAAGTCACTTGCAATTAATTCCCTAATCCTCTCAAAAAATACAAAATTTTATCAGGATTATTTTCCATACTATTTTTAAAGAAATGATGGAGCCAGTAGCTAAACAAAGATTTTTTTCCTTTTTATTCAACTTAGAAAAGTAAGTCATCAAGCTCGCAGGATTTTCAGCAAATACTTTACGCTTTAGAATAAATGGCATTTTCTTGACACGGGTTCTTCGAATAATGTTTCTTTCAAAGCAATTTTCGAAAAATGGGAGATTTCCCAGCTCGCTGTTTCAGCTGATTAGGAGCAAATCTTTTTACTTTGTTTTGTACGTTTTAAATACCCGGTACACCGAAATATATTTTTTCGCCAGTGAACGGGGTCGGAAAAAGAAAGTTCCCACGACTAAAAGCTATTGTTTTACTCTTTTAACTTTGTATCAGCTCCTTACTTTCTTCTTGCTTTCTTACTTTCAAAATTAAGTCCCTGGTGAAATCCCTTAATGGGGAATCGAAGTTTACACAGCTGTATTTTCTCCCGATTTCTAACTTGAAAGAACATCTAAGATAAACGATAGCAATCATTTTCTGAAAACACTTTGTTATTTATGCCCCAAAATATTTCGAAGGTTGAGATGAAATGAAACGCTATCAGAATATCAAATAAAAAACTAAAGGTATTCAAATCTGTATCAATTTAAACTTAATCTCTCTCTTTCTTTCTTTATATATATATATATATATATATATA
>JAOUZG010031824.1:796967-829234 GCA_026289955.1 Argiope argentata | reverse complement strand
GGGGGGGGCAAATTCAAACACCTTACAGATAGAACACGGAAGTAACACAAAAACATTACCGATAGAACGCATCGATGCCGAACCGGACCGAAACCCAGATTACGTGGAAGACACGCTACCCCTATACCTGGACGCCCGCATTAAATTTAATAAATCTTTTTATCAAGTGTGAACATGATGTTGTTTTGGGGATGAGGTTTTTGACGTCAAAAAAAATCCGTAGGTGAAAAATAAAAATTTTATTATCTGCTCGAGTTCCCCCCCCCAAAAAAAACAGCTTTTAACAATGTGTTGTTATTGCATTTGCAAGTTCTGGTTTTAAAAGAAAATTTGGTTATGACTACCGCATGTAAAACCTAGAAAAATATCACTTTGAGCCCGTGATTATATAAAATGAAATAAATAGGGAATGGGATATTTTTTCAAACAATAAATGCGATGAAAAGTTTTTTGGATCATCTGCAATGCTAAATTGACCCATTCGATGAAATAATGGAAATGGATAAATATATAATTTAACTCGCACTGTCACGTGGTGCTTGGCCGTTCAAGATATGATGTTCTGACACGATACATTGAAATATGCATAGCAGATTTCATTTTAATCTTTATTTATATTTTGAACCTTCATAAGATATTTATATTCACCTAGCTTAGTTAAAATCATTAATTAAATAAACTTTTCATTCCAATCCATTTAAATTTGAAAGAAGCTGCATATACATTTTAATAGTAGCAGATAGAAAGCCTATAACAAACATTTTCAGGATATTTTTTAACTTATTAAATAAAAACGTCTTCTAAACCATGGTATTAATGATGCAATGAAAAAAAACGAGCACTAAAAATGAATTACATACTTTTAATACGATGGGTGAATTGCCTTTTAAAGATGTTGCACGAACTTCTTAAACGCTCCGACAACACGTTTCGTGTTTATAATCTCGTCAGAGCGAAATCGCGGCAGCTGTCGGAACACCGGCGGCATCTGCTACGAACAATGGGGAGCGGCACTTTTCGAGCATTCATTGGGGCCATCGAAGAAAGATAACAAAGGCACGCTTTGCTCAGAGTCAGGAAAGAAGATAATTAAATTTCTCATTGTTTTTCCTTTCTTTCTGCCGCTTCTTAACACATTTTAAGAAGTAAGATCAAACACGCTGTATCAAAGTAATAGATTTTCCATTGGGTTTAAAGTAAACATTATTCCAGATTATTAGATTCTGTAACAAATGTTTGTTAGTATCTGTTTTTCAATCGTAATAAATGAATTTACTATCAGTGTCAAGAGGTTTTAAACTTATTATTACGAATTTGACCCTATGCATATCCATTACACTGATAATATAATAGATACTTCTGTACTTATCTTTTTTTTATACCTTAGAAGTGTTAATGTATTTATTTAAATTCGTATTTTATTTCAAATTTCCAGATTTTGGTAAAGAATTATTGGTTTAAGTTATCACTTGAGAATTAAAATTTTACTCATTATTTTCAAATAAAAATGTATCATATTATTTTATTGTTCATATTATTTCATTAATTAGTTCATATATTTCAGTCATATTATTACATATTTTTCAATCACAATAAATGGATTCATTATCCTTATTAAGAGGTTTTGAACTCACGAATTTGACTCAACGCATATTTGTTGCACTAATTATATTGTAGATAAATTTGAAATTATTTTATATTTACACCCTATAAATGTTTATGTTTTTATTTAAATATATTTTTTGTTTTAAATTTCCAAATTTTGGTAAAGAATAATTTATTTAAGCTTATCTCTTGAGAATCAAAATTTATTTATTATTATCCAATGAAATGTCTCATACTATTACTTAGTTCATATTATTTCATATCTTCCCTTATATTATTACATTTTTATATTGAATATTACAAATTGAAAAGATGAATTTCCACATAAAAAGGAAAATTATTTCTGAGAAAACTTAGAATTCCCATTAATGGAATTTCTATTTTGTCACATTTCAATAATTTGAAAGCTAATAGAACGAGTTATAGGCCTAAATTAAACTATTTCAATATATTTTGAATATATATCAATTTTAAACTAAAGATTAAAAAAAATTATTATAAAATAAGCTTCAGTAATCTCAAAAATATATTGTTTGAATTGCACGGGATGAATTAAGTTACTGAAATAAATAAAATATGTTTATTCAAAGTTTTTTTTTGTTGTTGTTTGCTGATTTAAAATATAGGGAAATAATGTTTATATTACTATTTTTTCTAAAATTTGTTTTTCAATAAAAGCCACATTGCATTGTATTTTTGTATCAAAAGTGTTTTATTATAAAATTGAATCTTGCCGGAATATAAATCAAATTTTATTTTGAACTAGTTTTCTATTTTAAATAAGTAATTTAAATCGTAAGTTTCTGGATTAATATTCGTTTACAAATTTTCATTATGTTACAGGTCAAAATTGTCATATCTAAGGAAAAACTGTTCTTTAATTTTTTAAAGAAGTGAAAAACATTTTTTTTAATTAAAAAATATATATTAGTGATACTAATTTGAATTCATAACGTATTAAGAATTTCAAAAGTAATATTAAAAGAACGACTATCCTCTTTTTTCACCTTTTATCACCTAAAAAAGTAATATTTATAATTTATAATTATTTAGACAATTTTTATAATTTATATATGTATAAATATTTACAATTTATAAATATTTAGGAAATTTGAAATTGAAATCACGAATTCCAACAACATGGGCTTATTATTAGATTTTTTGAATTCAATTTTTTTAGATGATACGTACTGAAACATGAAACTATAATTATTCTTAGATTCTAAATAAACTTAGCAACTCGAAATTTCCTATAGTTAATTTTATTGTTTAGTTTATGTACTTCAAAGGTTCTTTGAATCTTATCTCAAAATGAATAAAAACCTAATTATTCCTCAATATCTAATTAACCGATTAGCTGCTGTTAACCCCATTTGGATATTTTGAAATTTTACGTCTACGTCTCGAGCCAGAAATATATTTGATACGGCGGAGAGTTAAGCTTCTTTCTCTCTATATATAACAGGCAGTATTGTGTGTAATAGAAAGCGCTTTGGTTTTCTCTACAATAAGCTTATGAATATCAAATTCATCCGTAAGTTGAAAGGAACAGAACTGCCATATCTGAAGCATTGCCTTTTCGTTTTGGTTTAAAACACATTTAAAAAAACGGTACACAAATAAAACTCTAAAGTTCGCAATATTGATCTGATACCCTGAAGAGCCAGAAGAGCAGGTATTATGCAAATAATGGAGTTGTTCACCTTTCAGAATAACTCGATGCAGTCGTCAGTGCGTATATAAGGCAACAGGTGTCTGAGGAGGCTATTGCATTGATTCTTGCTGTTGTAATGGTGGATTATCAAGATTTAAGCTATATTTAATAATAATAATTGACGAAGCATGAGAGCGGCAGAGCAATTTCGAAGTGGAGAGAAAATTTGGATTTTCGCCCCGACCATTTCTAGGGTTCTACCAAGAATACCAGGTTTCCGGTTAAACTTCCAATTTCTGACAGAGATGCGGCTTGAAAAGTCCTTGATAGAACGGGATCATCGACCGTTGAAAAGAATCGTTACACGAGATAGAGGTTCAACATTTCCTCAAATTGCTGCGGATTTGAAAGCAGGTCCATCGACAAGTGTCAGTGTACGCACTATGTTACGTAACTTAATTGATATGGGCTTGTTCAGGCACAAACCATCTCTTGCACCAGTGGTGCTTCTACGACTCAAAGGTCTACACTATAACTGGGCTCACCAACCCCTGGGCTCTTAATGATTTGAAAATCGTTTTCTGAACTAGTGAGTCACGTTTCCAGGTGTATCGGGTGCATGGCTGTGTACGGGTGTGGAGAAAACCATGAATACCCCATGCCTACCAGGAACTGTTCGAGATGATGGAGGCTCTCTGAGGGTAAAGGGCGTATGCAGTTAGCATGAAATGGAACCTTTGATGTGAGCAGACTCGACCATGACAGGTCAAAAGTACGTTAACATCCTTTCTTTCCCCTTACATGCATTGATGTCCCGTGTGCATTCCGCCAGACATGGACAATTCCAAAGGAATAATGCGCCACCTCACATGACTACAGTAGCTACCGAGGGGCTTGAGGAGCATTATTCTGAAAATTATTTCCCTTTATTGGCCACCTGATTCTTCAGGGATGAACATTGTCGACTATATCTGAGATGTTTTGCATTGTGATATCCATAGTAGATCACCACCCCCTGACACTCTCATGGCTCTGTGTACTGCCCTGCAGGAATCATGGCATGAACTGTAGAATATCTTCATACATTAGTTGAATCCATGCCATGGCTTACTGCGGCACATCTGCGTGCTCGTCTATCTACACGATATTAGATAGATACACTAGGCTTTTTTTTTTCCTTCTTTTTTGGGGGGTGAGGGGGCACTTCAGTGTACTTACTCTGTCATCCTTTTTTGAGGATACTTTAACAAAAATACAAAATATTTTCTAAGTAAATATTATTTTCAACACCATTATACAATCACATAAAGTTTACTTACCCGGCTGCTTTAAAAAATCCCATTTAATGGGTTAATTATATTTTCAACCACCGCTCAAGCTTTGCCTTTGCTGAAAGTGCTTTGTGCGCACATTTGAATTTCAAAAACAAACAAGGGGAAACGATCTTTGTGTTCTTTTTTATAAAATCAGGTCCATTGTTATTGAAGATTTTTTTTGTTTACATCTCCATCTACACCTTTCGAAAACGGTTTTCTCCCCCTCGCAATTATGAAATCGATTTGATGGAGCTGTCGATTTCGGAGACCGTGTGGCGAACCAAAGCGAAAAAAAAAAGGAATAAAAAGGAATCGCAAATCGGGGGCATGTGCAACAGTTGAAGGAGTGTCAGACGATCTTCGATTTCTCAAAAATCAATGAATAATACTTTCTCTGATTTTGAAACAGAGAAGCTTGTGCCAGGCAGGGGAAGGACAAAGAGAGCGCAGTTTTGTTGTTTGCAGTGATTCGAGACATCTTCTTTTTTATAACACTTAGTTGCTACGCTTTGTTAAAAATATTGATGAGGATTCGCTACATAAGATTTTCTTTAAAGAAAAGTTTAGATGATATTTTTGAAAAGAGTAGTTTATATTCAAGTAGATTTATTTTAGAATCATATCAATAAGTTAAATGTGAACTAAATTTTACTGATAACGCAATTTTTATTTAATTTTATGTGTTGGAAAACTTTAACTAATTACAGTTGCAGATTAAAGGGGAGGGTAAGAACAATTATAACAGAATTGTTTTCTTGCTATTTTAAACCAAAGCGTTTTAAATATCTACATTTTTGATTATTGATGTAAATTTAACATTTTTACATGAAAAATAAGGATTTTGAACATTATATCTTTCTTCTTTACAATTTTAACTGTATAAGATTTTCTTATGAAATATTATTATCTTAAAGCATGTTTATAGCATATAACTGATAATTTATATTTTCTGAAGCTTTATATATTTTTTTCAAAAGAAAAATATTAATGAAATATACTATTACTGTAATGTATGTTACTCTAAGGAAACATGATGCATGGATATTTGTGGAATCTTGAAGTATTCATAAGCTTGAATCTTTTAGAAAAGGCATTTTTGCTGAAATGTGAATTGAAAAATCTAATTACTATTAATACTAAGTATTTTTATTATTTGTTATATTTAAATCTCAATGTTGATATCAAGTAACTCATATATGATATGGTAATTTTAGTTTTAGCTTAACGTCCGTTGAATTTTCATCTCCCAAATAGCATGAGATTCAATTTTTTTTATAAGAGTAACATTGAAATAGATATTTTGTTCCCCGTGTCCAATCTTATTAATCATATTTATAAATAGTTACCACAAAATTTCATTGATTAAAGTTATTTACCATCAGAAAAAATTTCAAAATAAAAAGAAAAACATCTTTTATTAAAATAATATTAATTTATTTTGAATAGCAAGAATTGAACCAATCGGAGATAGATGCTTATCATAATCTTAGAAACGAAGTTTATGACCCGATTTAATTAACAGTATTGAGAAAACTATTTTCTTTGATACGAAACTAAAGAATTTTTTAAACCTTTATAAAATGTAAACATATTTTAAGGACTTCAGTTGATATTTAGTCCTAATTTGCGTTTTTTCACAGTTTTTATTCGAACTATATTTAATAAATTCACAAACAATACACGTCTACACAAACATTCACGGTCCGTAGAAACTATTCATTGGTTCTGTTCATTTCAGTGCTCTTTTCTTTTATTTACTTCACTGAGTTATATTTTCATTTTATATGCGTGAAGATACAACTGAAGTATTTCGTCCAAAACAAAAGATAAAGCCAGAAAAATTCCATGAATTTTAAATTTTATTATAAATAAATATCCTTGTCAGAGAAAATATCGATTATATGATAATAAGGGGAACTCCCTAGTGAATATTTGCATAAGAGTGTGGAGGTGCCTTGCCATTTGAGAGCGGCATTGGAGCGGCTCCAAACAGAGGCATAATACCCAAAGCTGGATCGACTTTGTATTGCTTACGTGCGGCGCATACCCGGTGTATGAGTACGCATTTCGGCTGTTGGGAGTGGCATCACGTCCAAAGATATTCTTTTATAGAAGTTTATATTCTTCAACTGATATCTCCGGCCGTCTAATATCGGCCATCGGGATACACTTCTGCACGGAATATATTCCTGACGTCTTTCCAAAGGCTTCTCCCTGCGTTATTCCAGAACTGAAGCTGGGCTTCAGCATAATTTTTTTTCCATGGCGGTACGTCATTATTTATACACTTTGACTTTTCATAGCGTCCCAGTGTTCAGAGACTCGCCTTCTTATGTGGAAGAAAGCCCTACATGTTTCATTAAATTTTCTGTAAAGAATTATTCAAAAAGTTCTCAGCATTTTAAAACTAGAAAAGCATCCATTTTATCGAGCTTTCGCATATTTTTTTGCTGTTTTCCAATTGTTTCGATATTTTGGTCTTCAGATAAGTCCCAAAAACATTTCAAAATGCAGTTTGAAAATAGAAATCAAGACATTAGCTTATATATCCACATATATTTGTTTTGTATATGTATTTATTGATCACTTAAATTTAGTTTTATGACGAAACAGCATAGCGTTATGTATTTTGTGTAAATTAGATGCAAATATCTATGAATTTTAGTGTAAATTAGATGCAGATATTTATGAATTTTTGTGTAAATTAGTTGTAAATATTTAGGAATTTTTGTGTAAATTAGACGTAAATATTTATGATTTTTTTGTAAATATTGCAAATATTTGTAAATAGTTTAATTGTATAAAATTAACTGTAATGGAATCGTGCGTCAGCGAGAAAAGACCGTTCTAAGGTTATTTACTACAGAATATCACCCTATTTGACTAATTTCGTGCTGTAGGTGTGTTGGCGACGTAATGAGATCATTAACAGATTTTACTACTCCCTAAAATGTGCAATAGAAGCTAAAAAATAAATATTTGTTGTTAGGAAATGGCGGAGAAAGTTCCACATTTGTCTGGAACGGGCGCCTTGTTTTTGCGTTTGCCCCACCCTCTTTAGCAGATGTCATTTAAGGCATGACTTGAGAAGGAGAATTAGATCGGTTCAGAGATCGAACTACGTTAGTTGACTTAGCTTGATAGAGCTTCTTCTTTTTGAGAGCATTCTTTAGCTTCGATGTTAATCAAAATTGGTGCATTAAATAAATTGAACTTGCTGTGAATTTGTAGCTCGAGTTGCGTACATTTAATACATGTTTTCCGAGTCAAGAAGGTCTGCATTTTCGCATTATTATTATGAGAATTTTTGTGACAATATACTGATTATTCTGGACCCATTAAAACAATAAAGGTATTTCTATGTAACTGATGTAAAATGAAATAAAAAAGGAAGTAGAAAATTTTCATTAATTATTTTCCTTATGATAAAAAAAATTTAATTTGTATATATATAATAATGCATAATCTGTACAAGTTTATTTCAACCTTTTATCCTATACCTATGCACAACTATAATTAAAAACATTTTAAGTGTTTCATAAATATTGAATATCTTGTTTCACGCATGTTAAAATGCATTTTTCTATGCAAATTATTATTATTATTATTACTGTAGTTTGTTCCCCGTATTGTTTTTTATGCTATCCGAATACTTTATGCATCAAATTCAACGCTTATCTGTATATGAAGATTGCAAGTTGTATTATGAAATGTATATGATACAACAGAAATATGGAAGTATCACCTTACTATCTTCATCTCAGTCTCTCTTTTTTTTTTCAACATCTTAGTTTCTTTAAATATCTCTTTAAATAGTATGAAATGAGAGAGAGCAAAATTCTAAAACGAATACAACACCAAATATGTATACCATTTGTTTCACATAATAAATATTTTCAATATATTTCGCTGGATTTTGGAAATCAAACGGACAAGATTATTGTTGAACGGACAAGTTTATTGAAAATCGTATTTCAAATGAGAAGTCCCAAATGTGCGTATTTTCTTCCCGGTATAAACAAAAATACAAGCTGCACAACAAGATGATTTTTGTTTCCTTTCTTTCGGAATATAAATAAGCATCAAATCAACCAGCAACAGGCATTTACATTGCTTAGAACCATAGCCAACAAAACAAGCTTAAAAAGAGCAGAGCAAACTCCTAATGCGATACGAGGAACTTTATGCGACATTCGATCGCCAATATCAAACAACTTCCCGATCCATAACAAATATTTGAATCGGATCATAACAAAGATATTGCACTTAATTCGTTTCCTTGGCTGCACTTCGAACGCAACTCTCCCCTCCACAAAGTGAAACTCGCCGCTTTTAAAAAGCAACATGCATATTAAACAAAGGTATCTGTTCGCAATCAAAAGAAAACGGCGAAATTCTGCAACAGAAGAATAAAAGGAAATGCAAATCGGCGGACTACAAACGCAGTTGACAGAGATATACAATTACTCTGTCTTTTCCATGTGATGGGAACCGGAGTTGGAAGGGGGGGAGGGTTGCGGGGAGGAAGCCCGATATGTCTTGCGCTTATCGGGGCAGAGATGCATCTGTAATTGACAGGGTCTGCTGCAGATAAAACGGGATCTGTTTCCCGGGCCCTTATCTGGAACCCGATGTCACGCACGGCCCCAGTGCGCTGAGTTCCGATTGTTAGTGGAATAAGTGGAAGCTTTCCGTCCAAATCCAGTGGAAAAGTGAATTCTCGGCATATTTCTCTTTTTCTGTCTACGTCGCGATTTGAGGTTCAATTTGTAGAGGATACATGTTTTTGATTTATATACATCGTAAGCAGTTTGTGAAATCATTTGTGGTAGGCTGATGCTTTTTTGAGTATGCATATACATGCATACACACTTTTCTTTATTTAGCTTCTTATCTATTTCATTTGCTAAAAAATCCTTTTCACAAAAGAAAACATGGTATGTATGTTTCATGATCCCACTTTAACTGAAACATTGTTTATCTCTTTTATTTGACCAGGGATATCTTGTTTATTTTGTATTATCTGATATCCATTATATAAAAACACATATTTGGATTGAAATGAAATTTTTATAAATATTTCATGTAAAATATGTAAGTAGAATTATTTCAACTAGATTCGTAACTGGAAGTTACATCAAGAACTATCTAAATGCTAACTTTGATGGATTTCTTTGTTTATTCTATTGCTGAATGTTTGTTAGTTGCTTTATTACATTTATGAAATAATTCTTTTATTATTTTGTAAAGTATAATACTTTAATGAGTGAACCATATTTGGACGTTACAGCAGTCTAAAAAAATCTACAATATTTGATCGTCAGAGAAAAATAATTAAACCACACTTCAGACTTTTCAATGTCAAAAAGGAAAAGAAGCATTGTAATCCCTGTTACAAACATATAGTTGTTGCTGGTTTCCAGTTAATTTCTTTTAACAACGATATCTTTACTGGATATAATTTCAAAACGATCAAGAATCAGAAAAAGACTATATGTATATAAAAGATACGGTTATACTTTTTTTTGGGAAAAAGTCATTGCCCTAACGATCATACAAACGATAAAATTTCTCTTTAAACTTTAAATAGTTTTTTGGTTATATTTTTTTCTGTTGAATGGACCCTCATAAATATACACACTCTTTAAAAAAAACGAATTTAAAACGTTATGAAAGTTAATTTGTGAACGGGCCATTTATCACTTTTTTTTATGATTCCAACATGCTACAAAAATAATCACAGCACTCAAAGATTGTCCTTTCTTTCTGATACAAAATAAAATGAGCATATGCGTGTATTCTTATTTAGCAAATATTATTTCCACACATTTAATTCAAACACACGACTACAAGCTGTACAGCAGTCATTTATGTTTTGCTTAATAATACACTACAGTGTACATACAGTAAGCTAGAGTATACGTCCCTAATCCATACTTACTTCTCGAGACTGACACAGACATGACCTTACACAGTCATGGAGCCATAATAAACAATAAATTAACGTTTATTTTATTGAATTTGACAACTTGACTATTTGAATTAGATACCTTAAACAGTGAGTTGCGATCCAGTGATGAAAAAAGTACCTGTGTTGTATTTTATTACAATTCACATAATATTAATTGCATCAAATAGAAATTTGGAAAAATAGTTGACTTCCAGCTTTTGAGATACATTGAATATAAATAACAATGCATTAAATGATCTAGTCACCAAAGTTAGGTTAAATATTAATTCGTAGTATAGAATACGCGGACATTTTTCAAGCCTTTAATAGGCCACATTTGGTTCAGGTGGTAAGGTTTTGGTTTTGAAGCCGGAAGGTTTCAAATTCGAAAACCAATTCCACCGATGAACCGTCGTGTAAGGGGATCTGGTACGAATTAAATTAGTCTCGGCCAAGTACTCCCGCGGTTGTGGTGTGGCAACTTGTAGAAGGCTGAGCCAGCTTAGGTGCTTTCCTCCTTATCTGACTGCAGTTAAAATTACGAGATCTGTCCCGAAATAGTCCTAGTATTGCTATAAAACGTTATTGTTGTTGTTGTTTCTTATGTCACTTACCATTGTAAAGAAGTTGTAAAACATCCCTCCCTTTCTAAGAGACACATGTTTGAATATTATTACATCTGGTCAGCTGTGGAAGGATTCCTTCCTTTGTGATTGCTTTTGTGGATTCTCCCCTTTAGTTTCACCATATGGACGTGAATAGAGTCGAGATAATAGACCACCCATGCGGTTTATGGGCCTTTGAAGAAAGGAACCGTGTCAAAACCCCAGATTTAACTATTCTCCAATGGGATAACCCGAACTTGAATAAGTTCCAATAATGAACCACACATGCGTTTTACGGCCCTTTGAAGAAAGTAGTACTGAAACCTCCAGATGTGGATATTTCCCTATTGTGAAGGGTCTGCTAGGGCGTCGGCGTCGATGAGTAGAAAATATTTGCACGGTTAACTGCTAACCACTGGGTATATTTCTGAAGAATTATTGGATGATCGGCATCTCCAGCGCGCCAATGCGAACCTGAGAGGCTGAGTTTGAACGAGGTTAAAATGGAAGGTTTTGAAAGGAAGAGACGACGTGACGAGCTGATGTAACGAGACACTCGACAAGAAGAGCTGAGATTTGACGAGCGGTGAGCTGAGCTGAAGAACTGGACAGTTGGAGAGATACCTCGGGATCCCGAGGGCTACAGGAAATTTTTCTTTTGAGAGAAGCTTCGAGATTCGAAAAGTACCTACCGGAGACATCCGTAGATCTATCCGGCTTGCAGTAGCTGGATAGACTAACAGCCTGTTAGTTTCTTTGTGTTTGACGTGGAACTGTTAGCCCAGATGTAAATATTTCCCAGCATATTAACCTAGACGGGGACGAGCTGTAGTTTTGTTATTGCATAAAGCTGTAAATAAAACATTTTTGTTTAAACGCTACCCATTTATTTGATCGACCAGGATCAAGCCATTACACCATGGACAAGTTGGCTGAGGTAGTCAGTGATTTACGCCTAATCAGCACATCTTGTTTAGTAGTAGAACCAACTTTGGCCAAGAATTCGACTTTTGATACGCACTCATCACATTCTCTTGAGCAGCCCCTTTTTACAGGGGGGGGGACATGCACACACCTTACAGATAGAACACAGAAGAGCAATCGTGTCTGAACCGACTGGAGCCCGCAATGCCCAAATCACAGGGAAGACGCGTTATTCCATACCAAGACGCCTGGCAAGCGTTAATATAACTGATAGAATTAAACTTTCGTTAACATAACTCAACTCATTAAACTACTTCACTTCATCGGGAGAAGGATGCACAAATTTCATAGAGCGCAGGTACTATTCTTGTTGAAATGATGTTTTGTAATTCACCATCTTTAGTTTCAAGCTATTTGCTTTACAAAATGAAAAGAAACAATATTTTTTTTTATTTTTCATGCTATCAAAAGATATAAAAAAAAGGACTAACATTATTTTTTCAATAAAATGGTTCTTAAGTAATCAATTGTAAAGTGCATTAAGTAATTAAAATATTTCATGAATGTATTTGAAATATCTTCAGGTATATATAACATTAATTTGACGTTAATCCTATCGAGATGGGAGGTCTCTATCCTAAACGCATACAGTGATAGAGCATACGCTAAAAGAGTCATCTGGCAGGGTGAGGTTTTTGCATTGCTAAGACTAATTTTTAAATAAAAAAAATCCAAAAAATAGAGTTTAGTTCTAACGTCGTCATTTTATACACTTTCTAGATTATTAGCTCATTTATTATACAAGCACATTTTTCTTCTGAAAAATTGTGTTTTTTGCCATAATAAACCGAAAACAAAGTTTTCCGAAATAAAACCGAAAAATGCCCGAAATGTAGCCGAAAGCCCCGAAAAGTACAATTGAACTGACGGTAAAACCCAAATATATCAGTTATGATAATTCATTAATAATGAAAAAAGAATTCGGTAAAAGATCAGAAACCCCAATCATTCTATCAAGCGGAAATTGTCAAACCCCAGCTCTGTACATGTACATTAGTCTTACACCCTCCTCCTCCATAATAGCTGATGAATATAAAATACCCAAGGCTCAATATGGGCAAATTGGAGGTCAGAATACTAAAACTATATTTATTTCAAAGGTAATGCACAGAAGGAGCCAACTAGTGGCGTTTAAAAAACCGTACCAGTTTATACTGCGCGTGTGCATCACCGTTTTATGAGTTTGATTTGCTGAATCACAGTGAGAAACGTTCATTGGTGATGCGTACATGACAATCCCGTCTTGAAAAGGTTAAAAGTATTATAAAAGGAAATTTACAGAATATAATTACCACACTCTAGGTATAAATTAATTCAGTTCTTCAATGCTATTTATACCATTTTTTATATTTTTTTTTATCTTGCATGTAATTATTCTATATTTCCAAATCTTCAAAAAGTATCGTCATTCCTCAAACATTGTACTACAATGGAAATTTACTATATGATAATAATTCTTTTTATCTAACTGAAATCAGTAGAAAGCATTCAACACAAAATACTGCTTTAACTTAAAATTAATTGGCACAGTTTTCTGGGAAAGGAGAGAACACAATCCCATTAACGTTACGAAGCCTTTAACAGATTCAATTACAGCACTGTGCACGGATATCAGTGTCAGGCCTTTCACTGCAGCGCTGCATTTATTAATTCCGAACACATTAAGCGGCAACGAGATGGATCAGCTGCAGGAATAACCACGCTGTGTTCGGGACCGCAGTTGTCTTCCGATGCCGGCGAGTCTCGTGAAAGAACATTAAAGAAAGGACTATTTCAGTTTAGATATCAATCTAAACTGCTGAGACATTAAGAAATATCTTTTGTAAGCTGCCAGATTTGCGTCTTGTATGACTTAGCACGTGAAAGGTAGCACACTTCTAAAAGAGAATGGTTTATTTTCTAAGGTGGCAGTAAAATTCCTCATTTTAGTGATAAATTTGATCTGTTTATAATAAAAGACTAATTGTAATTAAAATTTTAAACTGTGCAACGCACGAAGTACAAGTAAGCATTTTCCGTCATGATACCCTAGTCTTGGTTTATCCACTACTACCAGAAAAGGTATAAGAGTTTGAAGGTCGTTGGGGAGAGAACCGTCATTTATTTATTGAAAGGCTTACTGTCATAACCAGAGTATAAGCGATAAGTAATCGTATCCATTATAGTACATTTGATTAAATGATCTCAAGAAATGAAATATCTACATAATCATTCAACTTATATAATTTTGTGCTAACATCTCTGGATTATTAAAAACCGTTTAATCATTTGTTTACATTTGACTGTTGCCATTTTATATTAAGTAATAAGATCTATTTTTGCGTCATGTTTATTAGTGTTTCATAAATAGAATTTTTTGAGCAGACTGATTTATTTGTATATCCCTAAAGCTTTCAATTTCATAGTAAATTTTTAAACATGAAATAAATAATTTGGTTGTAATGCAAATTACATATTTTTTTGCTTTTATTTTTTCTTATATAGAGTATACAAAGCATTGTTATCGTCAAAAAAATCCAAACTCGAGATTTTGATAATATTTTAACCTCTGACGAACTAACCCCTTTTTGAATAATATCTCTTTGACTGCAAAAAACAAAAAGAAAGAAAAAGCTTTAAAAATACTTTTAGACAGATGAGTGAAATTATGGACTTGATCTTTACATCAAGTTTATGGATTTCTACAGAATTTCGAACAAAATCCATTTAGACGAAATCTGATAGAGATTCAGTTTCCCAAATACAAGTTAACACTATAGCTTCAAAACAAAAGAGCAGGGACGTCCAAAAGGTAGATCCCTACTGAATACGCATCAGATTTTGAGCTAAATCGTAAAAGGAGGGGAATGAATGTCGATTTGTTGCTATGCATACATTTAAGCAAGATAATTCAAAAATTCACAGACTTAGCATTTAAAGTGCAATGCTAATAAAATTTTGAATCACTTCTGTCAAGGTGATGACTCTTTGTGTCTGTAATTTCACATGCATGTAAATACAATAATTCGAATTAAATCTATAAAATTTTTATATGTTCTTAAAACAAAAATTATAGCTGTGTCAAATTTCAATCACCAGAGAAAAACCTTGCAAAATCCACATTTGCTCTCTTTGTACCTATGCATTAATCTAATTTCCATTAATTAATGAACAAAAGTAATTCATCAAAAGTAACAAACTTATAAATTTTTTCATAACAATATTTCACCAATGATGTGTGGTTAAAAGAACGAATACCCGTTTTCTTTACTATATCATGAAACAAAGTCTCATGAGTGAGACTTCACGGCCGTGTTCAAGGTTCACAAGTTATGCGGGTCTAAGGAGATAGATGGCATCTTCAATAAGAAGGATTTGAAAAAGTTTCGGAAAGATATTGCAGAGACAAGGCCAAGAACTGTACTTGAAATATATTTTACAGTCTACCTAGCCGGGCACATCATCTAGTACTATAATATTTTTGAGGCTTATTTTTAATTTACTTATTTGTGGATAAATTTGATCAAGGTTCTCTCTTGGAAAACAAAAGTAAGTAATGTTTGTGTTAGATTCATTTTAGTTTGAATAATTTTATTGAATATTGCATACGATTTATTGTGATACAAAATGTATTAAGCACATTAAACACAAATAGAGGAAATTCCATTGTCTACTCACTCAATAACGACGCCTTCTCAGGTAATTGATTAAAGCTATAAAAGATCTGTTCACTTGCGTGTGTGTATAAGTTTCTGCATCAGTTTGGAACAAAGCATGTTGATTTTGTTAGATGCGCCGAGCAAAGATAGATTTTGAAGTGGGTAAACATATGAGGATTCTTCAAAAGCTTTAATTTCAATAACGCATTGGAAATCAGCGTAAGGACGACATTAATCGAATCAGGTTATCAAAATTTTCCTGTAGAAGCATTCATACTCACAACATAAATTGATTAAATGTTAGCTTGTCATTCAGTCATATTATTATTGTTTCCTTTTTATGTCAAATTGTTTAAGTTAATTCGATTTTCATTAAAATATTATCGTTTTGGAGTTATTTAATTGGTTGTAATGAAACAGAAAGGAAATACTAGAGCATTTTCAACACGTCTCCGATAAGTTCCAATATGTAACCACAAAATTATACATTTAATTTTACAAACAATGCAGTTCGATGAGGATTAAATATTTACCTTCTAAAGGCTGTATGAAAGAAATCCCTGGTGAGAATGACTTGAAATTTCATCTGAGTATACGCGAAGCAACTGGCAAAAGTTGACCAATACGGATGTCGTACTCGTACTAACACTAATCAACGATCACAATAAAAAATTAATCAATTTTAAAATGCCAATTGAAAGAGATGGTAAATGTATCGCGCGTACACTTCTGATTAAAAAAATGATAAATATGCAGTTCCTCTTTTTCTAAGCCTCATAATTATTTAAGCTGAAACATTGCAAACTCTGAGTGTAATGTTAAATAAAGGATGTTCCGTTTGTTAGTCAGATTGATTAGTCAATTAAAAATGTGAATTATAAAATGCATTCACAATATCACTCATGAAACACTCAGCTTTGTTTGTTGTGGAACAAGTTGCTTTAGGCTATCAGCTCGTTATTGTTGTTGTTTCTAATGGTCAATCAGCGATTCTAAGCCAAGGGTGCATCTTATGTTTTAAAAGCGCCAACTAGGGCCAAGACTACGTCTTAGAAACGCAAGCATCGCATTCATTTGCACAGAACGTTTTTACAAGGGTGCACGTTCACGCATCTTACAAATAGATCAGGTGAAGAAAATCATGACCAAACCAGGACTCGAACCCAGGATATGAAGATCACGGGGAAGACACCCCCGTGCCTGGGGGTTGACTTGGTTGTAGAGGAAACGACGGATAATATACTGGACATTTCTTAAATTATTCGTCTTTCTTTTCTTTATAGTTTCATTGGTCCTGGCCTTTTTTTACAGCTTTTGGTTTAGAAATTTTTTTAAAAAAAATCCATATTTTTTAATTTACTGCACTATTTTGTCGTGGTGATAGGGCTTGAACAAAGAGTACCACATCATCTCTCTTTTAACTAACATCTTATGACGATTAAAGCTCTGATCTTTGATTCGCTTATCAACTTTTTCCCCTCATATCAGATTTCCATTGCTTCGCGCATACTCAGAAGGAATGTCAGGTCATTCAGTATTTTTTTTATACAACTTTCAGAATGTACAACTTTAATTATAACCACCCTGTCTTTAAAATTATATCCATTTGCAGCACTAGATTTATTCTATAAACTGAAAACTGAGACAATCCAAATAGTTAAATGAAATTAAAATCAGACATGGAAAGAGAACAATGAAATTATATAGCACAGTAGAGCAAGAAAATATTCATTTAAAATTATTTGCTGAAAAGATTTGTGACTGAAATGTTTAAACACCACGATTTAAAAATACCATAAAGGTAAAATAATGATATAAGGAATTTTGGTAAACTACAAAGCATTCATTCTTCTTATTTATAATATGGAAATCAATTTTTATATTCATTTTCTAATATTAATTATTATGAAAATTTGAAATAATTCTTACCTGCAGAATGGATCCTAAAAAGTTGAGCAAATCTCAAAACCCAATGAGCTTTCCACCATTATTAGCCATTTTGAAGTATCTTCCAGATAATCTGCAATATTCATTGAATGTTTCCTTTAGTTTAGCTTTCAGACTTGTCAAGCATAAGCAATATTATTAGTTCAAGTACAAAGAAGAAGAATACAATTTACAAAGACTGAATAGGATCTGGCATTCATTAATAAGAATTCATTGTAGCATATTAGCTCTTACAAAACATGGTTTCAATAGATCTGGAAGAATAAGAAATCAAAAATGGGGATAATAAATCTATCGATATGTAAGCGTCTTATTTTTTTATTTAATTATTGTGATCGTTTAGTATTCATATTATGTAATGATGAAAAATTATTCCTTATAAGAGCAGGGTAATTTATCATCATTAAAAATGTGTTTAAACATATAATTTTGGTAATTAACTTCGTCATTTATTAGAGTATGTTAAACAAGAAAAAAAAACGCATAGACTAAAATTATATGACTAAAGTCTAGTCTTGTTGTCAACTAATAAAATTATTTCTGCAACGATCCGATCCCGGATGCTCAGTAGATCACGATGTATCTTTAATAGATTAATCAATTAATCTATTTATTTAAATAGTTGATATATGCATTCTAAATAATACTCATACCTGCACTAAATTTTTTTTAAATCAGTGAGATAGAAATATAGAAGAAAAAAATCAATTTTTATTTTTCACCTAGAAAGGACAAGAAACTTTGTAATATTACTTCTGTATATTGTACCACATTGAGAAAATCAAAAAGGATCATTAAGAATCTCGTACAATACCTGCTTAATAATAAGCATGTTTCAAAACTTCTTAAGCTTCACTAGATTAGATATGAAAAGGAAATTTGAAAAGAAATCAATGGGGGAAGTTTTTCTTTTGCTTTTTGAAAGCTGAATTATATTGGTTAGTTAGTACTGCTCATTGCATCATTTTATTCCTGATGTTTATGTGTATTTCTTTGTTTTAGATATCCTTGCGATCAAAAATAATTTCGTTTTGAAAAATGTGTTTGCAAATGCGAACTTGTGTTTCATGAAGAGAGCTGAAAGAAATGAGGTATGAGGCTTTGCATCAAAATTGTTCCATGAATTAAATTTTCGCTCAACTTTCATTGAAATGGAAAAAAATGTGCAATTTAAAGAAATAAATTTCCTCTTTTCTATTTAAAAAGTACTGAAAAACCGCATTTGAATTAATGTGTTTGTATATTGCATTTAATAAAATTGATACAATATTACGAATAGGTAGAAAATTTGAAAAAAAAAAAAACGTAAATGCATTGAATCAATTATTTGATTTTGTAATGAGATTTGTCTTTTTTCTAGAAATGTTTTTTTTTTTTCAAAATTATTCTTAATGGCTCTGAATTGAAGAGCAACTGTTCTAAAAAGTTTTACTTCTGCCGATCAACGCTGGCTGCCAGGTAAACAAGTGAGTAAAAATTTTTCACATCTCCTAGAATAAAACTGATATCTTAATGAGGAAGGTAACAGCAAATATGGAGAAAACTATTTTATTATTATAGTTGAGAACGTTGGTCTATTTCATTCTTGTAGTTGCTTAGAATAGAGGGTATAAGATGAACGTTTCAAGAAGTGATTCTAGCACATGAAAATGTCACTTATATACTCTTAAAACACTAATAATTGAAATGCTCGGTTAGGCACGAAGCATCATATTGTCTCACATTAGGAAACAAGGCTTGGACATTTTAATTATTAGTTATTAATTTTTTATATCATCCTAATACATTTTTATTCAAACGAATATTATTCCCATTATAACAGTATCGCAACGAGTAAAGTAGATGAAAATGAGAACTAGGTAAGCTTGTTACTCACGGCACTTTCCATGGACAAGTGAGCTGATGGCCCTCAGCGATTTTTAAACCAAATGAGCGCCTCTTGGTTTGAAGTAGCGCAAACAAGGGTCAACGTTACAATTTAGCTACATATTCGTCACATTCCCTTGAACAGCCCCTTTTTACAGAGGGGGGGGATTAACTCGCGTCACAGATAGTACACAGAACAACAACCATGCCTTAACCGGGAATCGAATCCGGGACGACCAGATCACGAGAAAGAAGCGCTACCTCTGTGCCAGGATGTCCATGCACGGCAAGTAAATCCGAAATGAGTGAGTTAAGTAACTGAGATTATGATAATATTAAGAATATATCACGGATTACTTTTGTTCTTCAAATAACCGAAAAATACGAGTAGTTAATTTCGGTACTCATAAAATAAGTTTTAACTGTAGACAATGAATGCTAGACAGTTAAATAAGTAACAAAAATAAGGGATAAAATATGTTAATTTCTTAATACATTGCTTTTTTATATAGTTAATACACTTTATAAATTAGTTCCGTTTTTTATGTTAATAGTGTTCAAAAAATAAACAAATATCACTGATTTAACTCTAAATCTCGTCATCTTCTCTTCTTAATACTTTCACAAGTTCGGGATGAGTATTGTTGCACTTGCTTAATGTTATGTAAACATAAAAATCTCTACCGAGTTAATTTTAAGCTTCAAGTCATCATAAAATTATTATGTGGTCTGAAAGCTTGATATAGAATTATTATTTGTACTGATTACCTGATATAGAACGATTATGTGATCTGACTACCTGATATAAAACTATTATGTGATCTAATCTTTTATAGAACTATTATTATGATATAGACGTCTTTGTTTATATTTAACTTATACAAAACGCTTAATCACTTTATACTCGATTCTTTATTCCAAGTGAATAAAAATTGTATATTTATTACAGCGGAGTTTAATATTGTGGAACGAAATACCATTAGTCATCTTTTGACCAGACATTGTGTCGAGACGTTTTGTCAACCCTATTTTATCGACTCCATCCCCTTTTTCTTTGATCATATTATGAAATGACATTCAATTTGACTTTTATTTCTTTATTTCTTCTTTTTTTCATTACAATATATTCAATCGAGTAATAAATGTGAGTTGCATTGAATTTTGAGAAACATTCTTAAATTTCATAAAAAGGTTACTATTCCATACTTTGTAACATAAATTTAATATTAAATGATTACGATAGTATATAAACTAAAAATAAAAATAATAAAGTTGAAAAAGTCAAGATTTTAGGTACAATGATCTGTTAGATCGAATATTCGTTAGCAAATCCTAAAAGATGTGCGGCACAAGCCAAAATATTCCTTATTTTCAATTTTTAAAAGTTCGAAGATAATTAAAAGAAAACCAAGAGGCCAGAAATCATAAGAAGGGATATAAACGAAACAAAAAAGAAAACGTATTGCTAACGGATTAATTTCTAGTATTATTTTTTCAATTGATTATTCAACAAAATATTTTTATAATAATCGATTCTACAAAATCGATTAATATAGGAACCTCAAAATGTCATTAAAGAATTACAGTTACAGTCATCTTGAATAAATAGGATTGAACTTAATTATAATTCTATCGAAATATTTGCACTCTACAACTGATGAATGCAAAAATAATCGCTGCCTTGAGGAAAACAAATTAACACCTTTCAAAGCTTCAATGAGCTGACAAAAAAGGAAAGAAAGTGCAAGAAATAATTAAGGGACTAATTAAATTGACTCGAACCCTAACTGCAACTGTGACTGTTTATTCATTACTTTCTGTTCTTGTTTCAGATATTACACGTTTCAAGACTCGTAATAATTCCATAATGCAATTACGGATGAATATTTTGAACTGGAATGAAGTAATTGAAGTAAATTTTCATAATTAATTGTACTTCCTAACTTTCACCTCCGTCGAACAGAATAAATTATCGACTTGAGTGGATAAGAAGCGAAGAAATTCAAAAGCGTGACTTTTCTCTATGCCTGGACAATTTTTTTATTATTATTTCATGTAATTTGTTTATTTTTGTTGGAAACAGTGTTAATAAATTATCTTCATCTGAATAATGATGCTTGCTTTGAATAATAAATTTAATTTATGTTTCCAATTTTTATCCATGATTTCGTATTTGATTCATGTAAAGATTTATCTAGATAATACAAGGATTAAATTAAAAATGAATATGATAAATAAATTATTATTAAATATAAACACTTTAGTTTAATCGTTCCACAAATGTGTGATTATGTACTAATCAAAATATTTTTTTTTCTTCATTCACAAGCACGTATATTCAAGCAAGCCAACATATTTCTTTTTGAATTAAGTTAGCGTATATGACTTATATTAATTAAACGAGAGAGTAACTGTTTTGATATTGAGTAAAAAGAGTGAAGAAATATTTCAAAATAAAATCCATAAGAATTAGAAATTGTTTACAATATCCGCTCAAAATACCTACATGCATTCAATTACATTTATTCAATGTTATGGTATTAATGCTATCATAGAGAAACCCTTTGACTAAATCAGTGATTTTAAACCGAGGAGCCTCCTCTTATTTTCCAGTAACGCCATCTAGGGTCAAAAGCTCGTCTCAGCTACTCACGAGCCACGAGCCTTTTCACGAGAGTGAACTTCCCTCGTGCATTTCCTTTTACTCATCACAATTTAGACCTGAATTAGAGAACGATCCCCACTGAACCTGTACCTCTAGTAGTATTGTCTAGATTTGGAGGACTATGTGACCATGAAAGCTTTACACCATCGCCACACAGCACACACGGAGAGACTACGGCCGGTGGGATTTGAACTCACAACCCAAGAATCAATTCAGCGCTCAACCAACTATGCTATCATGTCCTCAGTTAACATTATAGAAGCGCCATCATCACAGACTTAATTTTCCCTTTCTTCTGCCAAAAATTAAAGGATTTCAATGTCCATTGGGGACATCTAATAAAAATGATGAAGGTAATATTTAAAAAAAAATTGCATGAGACAGTCCCAGTCCTAAAAAGATTGATTGCAACATTAAAGTGATTTGTGTATTGAATAACCTTCAATAGTATAGCTATAACTTATATCAGTATTTACATAACCAATTTTTATTGTTATAACGCTTTCGAACGTTTTACGATAAATACATAGTGATCAGTATCATCTGTGAAACACTATCTTAACCTGAATTCTTTCAAACATTTTGTCTGGTATCAAAAACTGAGCTTTTAAGCACAGATTACGCCAAAAATATTACAAACATGCATTAAAAAGTCAACTAGAAATTTAATAAATTGTTTTAATTAGAAAGGATTGTAAAAGAGTATTAATTTAGCTCTATTAAAGGCATAAAATTATTCCCAATTACTGAAGTTGACAAATAATGGAGAATACTTCAAATACAGAACGAAAAAGTAATGAGTGTAGTAATAAAATGTTACCCTTGGAAGGGCTTCATTCAAAAATTATGACAAATGCTTTGCTGAATTTTCTTGTGGAGTAATTTTATCCGATTATTTTCCAAATGATTATGTAACTGTAACGTTGTTGAAGGAAGAAAGGAAAATAATCCTTACACTCATTAAATTGCTGACAATGATTAAAATCGTAGAGAAAAATTACTGTCATGTTTGACTGGATATATGAGTGCAAAATTATTTTTTATGGTTTTAAAATCTGAATTTGCAATTATAATATTCCAAAATTTAGGGGATGTGCAAAAAATTTTCAACTTCACTGTTTTCTCTATTATTTCAACAATTGAATAATAGAATATTGTGAAATTTGTCTAATATTCCAGAACTGAAACTTTAATTATTAACTAGAATTCTAAGCATGATTGCTTTTAATCCAAAGGCATTATTTTATATAGAATTTCAGTTATTTATAACCATATCACCTGTATCAGCTTAGCTTCTGTAAAGGCAAAGTTGCCGGGAAAACAAACAAATATGCTAATTCTTAATGATATTCACTAACACATGAATTAAGAATTTCGATTCTGTTATCGGGAACCTGGACATTATTTTTTTATTGTAAGAATGGTTTTTAAAATAATTTTAACATAAAATGCGCCATTTGAATAAATATGCAAGTATTAATTTGCAAAAAATTATCAAGCAAAAAGCATAACATAATAAGCATATGAAATCAAATTTTTAAAAAGTATATAAATAAAATCAATGTTTTGGGATTCATTTAGAAAAAAAATTATGTTTTTTCGATGTTCCTTAAAAAACTGCTAGAGTCATACTTTATAAATCATTTTTGTTTACTCTTCCATTGTTATGTTGCTGCACTAATGTGTAATTAAATGTTGAACATATTGAGTATATGGCTGAATATCGCATAATTCTCAAGAGTAGTTTCTACCTTCAAAATGAATTGAATTGGTGAAATTAAATAAATTAAAAGAACCATTCTATTTTAGTATTGGTCATTTTCTTCGTACTAAATCAGAAAACTGCCTTCCATTAGAGACAAATAATAAAACGGTCAGGTGTGATTATTTTCTTTGTAAATGAAGTTATTGGCAAATTATATAAGAAAATCAAGTAACATAACAAGGATTTGCATTGTCACGCATATGATATTCTTCCAGTGCAGTAACCATGTTTTATGGAACCAATGCTTCTGGAATTTTGTTGGCATAGTATCCTTAATCCTAGAAAGGTAACCTTTAAAAAACTAACAAGCATTATAGCCATTCGTCTCCTGGACGAAGTGTATTTAAAATCAATTTTTAAAGCTAATTTAAATAAGAGCATACTACCTGCAGATGATTTCATAACTCTTGATTGTCTAGTAGTAAAAAAATATATTATTTATTTATTTTCGAAGCAGTCTTTATGCATATATGCGTGCTGTTCTCCGCACATTGCTCCTGAACATAACAAACAAAACTTGCGCATCATTCTACGCAAATTATATGGGCAAAAAGCACAAATTTTTCTTTTTTTAAATTTTGAATTATCCAGGTCGTTGAATGTTTAAAATTAATTTTAGAAGTTCACTTATAATAGTCCTTGTTCGTCGGGGCAAATTTGATATGTTGAGACGCTTCTGCATTCATGGAGCAAGAAGAACACCGATAAAATTTTCATCTTCCAATTCATTCTCAGAAGTAGAATTATCTTCCTCACTTAATTCTTTCAATAATTCACGGATAGCTTCTGCCCTACCCCACAAATTTTCTCCGTGAAAAGGCTTCCACATCTCCAAACATACACAGAAATACTTTGTTAATACTAACGGGACGGATAACCATTCGTTTCTGAGACGACTATTGCTCTGGATATACTAAAGACAGAAATATTTCGGGGAAAAGGAATGTCCTCAACTGTAGTTCCCAAGGTCAGATTAAGACACTGTGTAGAAAGATTCATTTACCGTTACAGGAGAAGAATAGCCAAAGTTATTTCGTAAGCGTTCGTCCAGAAGACGAATGGTTAGCATTCTAGGGTTAAAGAATGTCTCTCGGTGCCTTCCATTCATCCTCCCTCCTTTCATAACCTATAGCTTTCTTCAACTCCATAAACCAAATAAAATTCTTTTAAGAAATGAAATTATGAATAGCTCACCAATGAATTCGAACAAATAATCTGTCTCTGAATTCAAAAAGGGATGGGTTTAATCGAAGCACCTAGGGACAATCGCCTTATCTCGCAAAACCTCATCTTCATTATTTTAACTCCCGAATTCTGCTCGCGCAGGGGATGACGGAACGATCACGGGCGAATTCTTGTCGGAATCGCAGTTGTCATTAATTGCAGCATTGAACCGGGTTCCAAATTTAATCGAAACTGACCCCACCCCCACCCCCGCTCGCGGCGACTTGATGCATTCGGAAAACCGCAATGCAATTTCGGTTGCTCGCATTAAAACAGAGAAACGTCCGAGGCGCGGCGCGGGGCTTTTAAAATCTGTATTATCTTATTCCGTAAACATTATGAGTCATTTATCTCTCCCGCACTGCAACGTGCTCCGTGTTAATTAAAACGGCGAGCAAGAGAAATATTTCAGCCTCCCCGGCAATGTGTGGCGAAAATAAATTGTTTTTCCCCTGCGTTCCAACCCGCCTCTTCGCCGGTCGCAGTTAGTTGATTGCTTAACTGCTGAGTCGGTGGAATTTTAGTGCTTGTTCTGGCAGTGCGACGGCCCACCGCAGGACTCGTTGTGTTTCTGTAACTGCCGACTGCGGCGTGTTTTATTGTGCGCGCCGGAATTGTCTAAAAGTCGGCGGGTTTATTTATGGGTTGTGTCTCATTTGCATTTCGCGTCATACCGATATTTTGCCCACGATAATTGCGGGTGGCAGTTAGAGCCCACTTTTGCAAAGTACAGCTGGTTATCGGACGGACACGGTTGCTAAAGGGCGATATTTAACTTTTAAGCGGCCAAATCCAATTCAAAAGCAGACAATTCAAAATGACATGCGCGATTTCTTAAAATAGCAAAGATCCATCAGATGTCAGAAACTTGATAATTTCAGTTTAATCATTTTAAAACAGAATTTTTAGAGTTTCTCAGAACTATATTAGATCAGAATGACAGATATCTTATGAAGGAAATCAGATTTAACGTAACTTAAGACATTTCAATATATCCTTTTCAGAAAAGCTTCCATATCCAAAATAATTTTTTTTAAACATTGATTCCATATATATTCTATAAACTGTATTATTCTTCGTGCTATTGTAACATCGTACATGTGCAGGTACAATGTAATGATGAACGGATAACATGTTTTATTTGTCTTCGAAATGACCTGCGAGGTTTTCTTCCAAAAGGACTGGAAATTAGAAAAAAAGCATCATTTTAATTTTTTAACAACATTCTAATCAAAGATAGTACTTAATTAACTTTAAAACAGTGCTGAATGGCCAATCTTTAGAATTCTCGCATCTGTATTTATCAATCTTTCCGCTTCAAAATCTTCTTTCAGAAGCTCTGTTTAAACTAGTTTCTATCCCTTTCGAAAGTATCTATTGCTTTAGATAAGGAATGATTCTAGCTAACTTAATGAGTATCCTTAGAAATACGTCCAACTTACTGTATCTGACAGTTCTTTGACTTCAGCATCTCTCTTCGAAAGATGTTAGATCTCAAAAAGAAATGAATGTATCATCATCAATTATTAGAATTATTGTCATTACAAATTAGGCGGCCAGATATACCTTACTATATGTTATAAGTGTTTTTTTTCAAAAGGAGTGAATTTGAGAATAATAATTTTATAGTAATATTCTGCTATGCATTAAATAATTGCTGAATTGTCCAAAATTTGAATTAAATAATTGCTACACTGCTTGAAATTTTGTCCAAAATTTTCTTTTAAGTTCCACCGTTTTAATTAATCCAGTAATATTATTCCGAAATTTCGCCTTAAATCGGAGCAAAAATTGACTTAAGTCAAAAAAGCGTAATTAAATCTGATAATTTTCAACATTTGTTTTTCCTCTAAAAATTGGATTTAGAAAATCTTCATGGCTTGAAAATCTGCTTAAAAAGGAACCTAAAATCATACATTTTGCTGCTGGAGTACGGACAATAATTCTTTGTAAAGTGTGCCATCGCTGATACTACAGGCATGATAGCTGTGCATACTGAAAGAAGGTTGTGATATTTCTTAAATTTTTCTGACGCCCTCTTAAATTGCGGTACTCGAGCATTCATATATTGTTCTCTTCTTGAAAAAGCTTTTTATGCCACCTGGAATGTTGATTTCTCCCATTGGCCAAACTAAGTTTAAATATTTTCTTTTGTACTTTTTTCTAGCATATAGACTCCTGGCAAATTTTAAGGTGGCCATGAGAGATGGCCCTAATGTCGAATCAATTGAAAATCCTTTGAAAAATAACTAATTAATCTACAATATTTTTAATGCCCCTTTATTCATCTTGCTCTCTAGTATCATTTTGTCTTTGGAAATAATTAAACCCTTTTAGAATAATAAAAAGAGTTCAAGTGTCCAGAAATATGCATTTGTCCTCTTCAACGTAAACAAAATTAGCCGTGGTGGCCTGGTAATAATGTCAGGGAGTGTGAGTCAGAAGGTTTCAGTTTCCGATTCCACCGAAAACCCGTCGTGTAAGAGGGTTTGTTGCACTTTATCCGTCAGATCAAAAGTCTTCCCACTGGTGTGGTATGGAGAGGACCAGCTCAGCTGTCGTCCTCATAATCTGACCATGGTTTAAAATTACGATGACCGTCTCAAAATATCCCTAGTGTTGCTTTACAACTAATATTAATATAACTAAACTAAACTAACGTATACAAATATGTCTTTCGATCACCCATATCTTCTCTTCCAATCAACTCTTTGACCAAAACCATTTATCATATCCAAGTATTGAATTAGTATTACGAAATAAGATTTTTCTCTTATCATTTTGGTTAAAATTAGCTTGTTAATATATCAATATAGCATCACTCAGATTCTAAAATCTTCAGCTGCAGAAAATAAAGGCGTAGAAAAAAGAAGTCTATCGATAGATAAAGGCACTATTTCGTATTTTTATGTCACATTAAATGTTATTTTATGCAAAGATAATGTTAGAGGTATCAAGGCTTTGACATCTCTGAGGTGTACATGAGTCATCTAAAAGAAATGCTTTATATGTTTTCCATCGAGGAAATGGACAACATCTATAGGGCCCAATACATTTCTGAGATCAGTATCGGCCATGATACAACAATAGGGCACATATGAAACTCTCTTATACTCATGTTTTGAAGACTTTAGAATTGGAACAATTCCCTTTGCTTTGATGTAATGGAATTAGTTGGTTGTTATATCACATCTCCCCACCTGTTTAAATTTCGATCTCTATTGTGTGGATTTGGTCAGCTGTGGGTCACAGAGGATCGCTCCCTGTTTTGATACATTTTACCGGAACCCTCATTATGAGGAGCAACAGGTTTGTTTATTCCCTTTGTATGAAATACATTGATAGTACCATCAATTTCTGAAATGCTGTGCTGTGGATTATTTTCGACATGCTTTATTCACTGCAGAAAGGCAATATTGTGCATTGGGAAATCAATATGAAATCGTTTTTTGATGAAAAGCAAATCTCCAAATATGATAAATTGTTTATTAGGCGCTTTGATTTACAGTTTATGTAAATAAATGTACATTTTTTGGAAAAGGTTAAAGAAATATGTGGACCGAGGACAAACTACAGGCGAACGGCTTGAAAACACAATTCACTTCCCCTTTAAGGATGCTATTGAGTCTTTTATATCTTTTACCGAAGATGATTTCTTCTTTCAAAAGAATAATGTTGTTATGTTACTTATGGCACTTACCATTTGACAAGCCCGCCGATACATCAGCAGATTTTAAGCCGAAGATAAGCGTCAAGGGCCAAGAGTACGACTTTTGCTACACACTCATCTCATTCGCTTGCACAGCCCCTTTTTACAGGGGGGGGGGCACAGTCCCACATGTCACAGATAGCACTCAGCAGAACAACCATGCCCGAACCGGGACTTTCAGTACACGAGGCAGACGCGCTACTTATGTGCTAGAAAGCCTGCTCAAAAGAATAATATTTCTGGTAAGTGGATGTTGGAAAAAGATTTGAAATTACGACCAATAGGATTAATATTCGCCTCAAATAATGCACATTTTGACAAATAACTTCAGCTGCCTATTTGTACCAGTCTTAATTATTTTCTTTGATGATCATATTTTCTGTATTTCCATGATTTGGTTAAAATATCCTATCACTTGTTTAGCCAGAAGTTAAAGATTATTCCTCTATTAACAAACACTTTAATAATACCTTCTGAAAAAATAATACCTTCTGAAAAAATAATTCTATTTCTATTTTAGAGCAACAATGAAGTCTATTAAGTCTGAGTCGATGTACGAATTAGAAATTAGAGCTACTTAGACCTCTTACAGTCTTGTTGAAAATTAAACTAACCAGATATTACGATGATGTCAGTTTCGATCAAATAAATTATCGCAGTATAATTGAATTTGATTGCAGAAACAGTTTTATTTTTATGTTAATGTTGAAATGTTTCTTCTTTTCCCCTCTTTTCTTTTCTGTCGCTTCATGCACGAATATAAAAAAAATGTTTTTTAAAATCAAATAATGTTGTTTCTATCGAACGTTTTATTGTTTTTTCTAGATTCATTTAAGCAATACTATTATTATCTTAGCTTTTATAAATAAATACGGCTGTACTTATACTGCCCATGAAGATTTGTTTTAAACTGAAGTTTTATTTGTAATAAAGCAACTTTTTGTATCGTTTTTTAGAGCTCGATTGAATAAAGGTTGCCAAATATGGTTTATTGTCACTATAGGCATTTCCACAAATCAGACAAAACTTATTCCATAACGGGGGCACTCACAGAAAGGTAAAAAAAAAAGTGGCAGACGCAAGAAACAAGCACAGCCTTTTCAACTGGATGAAGAACAATCTCAAGCTATTTTCCTTTGCCATTCTGACCATTATATTTTTTCTGGTAAGTAAGCTTCGAACACACCTGTTTTTGTTCTTAAAGGGACTTATGAATTTTTCGATGATCAATTTTTTTTATTTTCCCCAGTTTAAAACAAGCATTTAAGATGGGATGTGCTCTGAAATATCCATAAAGATTAATAAGTTCACCTGACATTTCAATGTCCATGCTTCAGGATGGCAGGAGGGGGGGGGGTTGTTAATCTCATGTTGTACTATTTGGTGTCATCCTCAAACACACCCTTATTGTTTTCGTTCTGGTGGAAACAAAAATCTCAGAAGCCTTATATGGTGCTTATTAATGTCAGTATTTCAATAGTGGGTTTTGAGATACCTCATTTTCGGCAATCTGAAAGTCAATTCCATATATTTATAACATTCTTTCTTTTTTTTCTGATTGGCTTAACAGAAATCTATATAATTTATAGAATGTACTAATAATAAAGAATAAGATAGTGATTCTTAGGCCTCAATTTATTATTTGAACCTTTCCATTAAAATGTCTCGTGAAGTTCACTTTTTCTATTAAATTTCAAAAAATGCAAATAGTTATATATCCAAGCCCCACATCTTTATTTTACTTAAAGCCTTTCCGTTGGTTTTAGTTATTGGCATTTTAATTATGTATTTGTGTAATTTTATGTTTAAACAAAATTATTTATTGTTTCATTTAACTTTCTAATTTTTATAATTCATTTCAAATAAATAAAATGATAGATAAATCAAGGATATGTTTATGATTACTTTTTAGAGAATATTTTTATATCTACAATCCAATATGAATTTTAAAGTGAGTGGATTAAATGAACATTAAAACCCATACATTTCATTGGGTTTAAGTAATTCATACTTACAATCCAGCATTAAAAGAAAAAAAAATTACTTAACTGATAGAAAACAGTTTCTTAATGTATTTTGAAACTAAACCCGTTTTTGATTTGGCAAGTAGTATCTCTTCAAGTATTCTAATTATTGTGGGTTTTATGCCGTTTTGATAACATCGTAAATTACATTTCTCCTGTAGTTTTTTAAAGGGATTTTGAGTAGATACATGCATGGTCGCTAAAGAAGGCGCTTAACTGATGGATCATGCACAAAACTAAGCGTAATGAATTTAATTCGTTCTCGATACACGTTCTATCGGTTGCAAGCATTATATAAAGGATGGAATTTATTTGACAATTTATGATTTGATGATAAAATTATGAGTTTATTGAGTTAATGTAGTATCATTTATTTTATTATTAACCACATAAGTTAAATCTTTTCTCTTAAACCATTCATATAAAGTTACATCATTCTAAACAATAATGGTAAATATCATATTTTAGAAACAGACATCAAAGTTTTTAAGTTTAATAATTATTTTGATAATTGAAAAAACTATCACTCAGAAAGAAAATTCAATAAGTTAAAACTAATCATATAAATATACATTTTTAAGATTATAAATATTTGTAGAAACTAATAAAATGAATGAAACTATGCTTGGACGTAAATGAGATGCGAATTTAAAAGTATGAATATAATAAGATGATGGTTCCAGTGATAAAAATGGCATTCTGCATTTGCAAAGTCATTACATCCCGCGCATAGAGACAATGTAGTAATTCCGTGGGGATAGATTTGAATGTTAGATGATCTCGAAAACAATATGATGTAGGGCTTAAAACTATTTGGGGGTTGTGAAACATTATCTTTACTAGTTAAAATACATCACATGTTAGCATATTAAGAAAGGGAACACGTTAATTAAATATTTGGCTGATAATTTTATTTTCGGAAGTTCCTGAAATAGTGTACCAGATAATTGGCCTCATTCTCATTTTTTCCATCTAGTTTAAAGACTTTTTTTCCACTAAGCAAATTTAACTTTTATTCACATTTCACTTTCATTCACACTTTAGATACTAAAAGCTTTCAACAAAATTAAAAGATATTTTTATATTGTATTTCTTATTGAGAAATTTAAATAATCTTTTCAAGAGATAGTATTAAAACTATAATAACAGCTCGAGGCAGTGGAATATTGCTCCTCGTCGAATCTTTCCTGTTCTTTGTAGCATCTTTTGTGTTAGGTTTCGCAACAACAACAAAAAAAGTCTAGTAATTGTGCACTGTATTCAATTTCTGCTATTAGTTTGCACCTTCCCTATGCATATATATATATATATATAC
>JAOUZG010031824.1:756942-796567 GCA_026289955.1 Argiope argentata | reverse complement strand
TATAGTTCTAATTTTCAATCCTTAATAAAATATTTATTTATTTATTAACTCAAGTTGAAACTCATTTTTTAAAACTTGCAGTGGAGGCATTTGATGTGAATACATTTTATGCCAATATTAATTCATTAATTAAATTAAATTAATTTTTAATATTTTAAATACAGTTTTAGCAGTTTGTAATGGAAATTGAAACAAATAGCCAGCAGCTCAATCAATAAAATGTGAGGTTTTCAGAATTTTTTACGTGAAAGTAAAGATCAAGAGTTCATTTTCTGCGAAAAATCAATAATTTTTTTGATAACATATTCGTAAATATTTAATAAAAAATAAATAAAATAAATTTTATCTTTGTTGATCTAAGTAGTAATTGACTTAATTTTTTTATATTACTTGTTTTTAATTTATCCAACATTCGATATAAATTTATAATAAAAATTAATTACAACCAGACTGAGAATCCATCTACCGTTTGACGGATTAAAAAAGGAAATACAGATATATAAGTTCGGTGACGAAAATATACCTTAGTTTCGGCCTCCCATTGAGTTATATTCTTTGAGTTAACATATTCATAAGCTGATATTACTCTCTAAGAGCTTTTCACTTTGAGTTCTATAGCATAAATTATTTTCACTTTGTATATATGTGAGAAAACCAAGATAATACCAAGACAAATAAAGTGGCAGCATTTTACTTTTTATTAGTTTTAACATATTTCAAAATCTTAATTTTTATGATAAACAAAACTAAGAGGTAATCAAAATTAGTTACATTAAAGCAATTAAAATTCTTTGTAAATTAAAATTAAATTTATTCAAATAAATATGCATTTATCTGGTTAAAAAATCAATAATATAATATTGTGATAATGAAGTCATTCAAAATTTACTTAAAAAGAGAAAAAATGAATTACTTTATAAGTATTGTTATAGATAAATTAAAGTTGATTTTTACCCAGCTAATTAAGTTGATTTTTATCCAAAAGCTTCAAAAAGGTTTTTTTTTTTTAATTTTCAGAAATAATTTGATAAAGGATCGTTTATCGCTGAGTAATTTATGAAGTGTATATTAAAACATTCTTTGACATATATACTGCAAACAAAGCATTAAGATCCCTATTTGTGATCGGAAATTGCTAAGCATCGGCAGTTGATTCTTTTAGATCCCTTACAGTAATAAATAATTAAAATAATATGTTTTCACCTTTGCCATCGAATTAAGATAATAATCTACTTAAAATATCTGTTCGGATTAACTAATAAAAATAAATGAATTTTTTAAAATTTTATGTGCAACTTTGATGAAAAATTTAGTGAATAATAGAAATATTTTTTTAACTAGAACAAATAAATACTATTTGTTCTAGTTAAAAAAATTGTTCTAGTTAAAAATTAAATTATTCAATTTAATTTGTTTCCAGAAAATCAGGATTAGCTCACCACAAATGCAAATCTTTACACGGATAATTGAGTAACTAATATCTTATTCAGGATATTAATTTTTAATTGTTGTCCTTGACAGGTTATTCAAAACTCCGTTGATAAGCGTGAGATGTGATTGGCTGATGATAAGGTCTTGTCTCGTGATTCGTGGGGGTTCAGGTTCGATACCCGATTCCTCAGAAGAACTGCCGTGTAACCTTGTTCTGTGCGCGTTGAATCTGTCACGGCCAAACGTTTTTCTACTGATGTGATAGGAAAATTTGTAGACTGGACACCAGATCAGGTTCCGTCCTCGTCAACTGACCATGACTCACAATTACGAGTTCCACCTCAAATTAACCGTTGTGTTGCTTTAAAATGTGACGTTATTATGAGTTAAGTTAAATTAAATAAAAGTCTAAGAAGCTTTTTAGCATAACTGGTTTCAAATTAATTTATGACTTAACAATTTTATTGAAGCAATTTCTGATCGAGTACTACATAAATTAGAAGTAAATGTTATATCCATTAAATTCACTTTTTACAGTTACTTTTCATTTTTAAATATTTAAAAGGCCAAACTGTGAAAAGCTTTGTAGCTATGTGATCAAAGACAAAATTAATATAAAAATATTTCTAAATTCACAATCCTCTTATTTTGTAGTAAATATTCGAACAGTTGGAGATTTTTAAAAATTAATATGATTTAATTCCAAATTAAATTAATGAGAAAAATGATAAAAAAACCGAAATGGATAGAAGTAACTGTTAATTTACTTTTAAGCTAAAGCATTTAAAAAAGGAATTGAATTATTCATCTAAAACAAGGACTTTTTCATAGCTCCAAAAAATTAATACATTTAATGTTTTAATAAAATCTCCACAAAAATTAATTTAGTTATATCACCACTTTTTATGCATTTTTAATAATTAAAAATGTCAAAATGAAAGCCCACCTTGAATGATAACAGAGAAAAGCCATCCTAGTACAAAGGATTAATTAACGATATAAAATCCAAGGGTCAAAATAGCGGTTTTAATATCTGTAAAATTTATTATATTGGAAAATATGTCTCAAAATTGTTAAGATGCATCTTGCTTTTAAGCTTATCGCAGATAGTTAAACAAACTTTTATTTAACTCGATATCATTCAAGCTACCTTAAAATTTTGTAAGAAGAATTCGCAGATAAATTGACATTCTTGAAATATGAATTTGACAAAATTCCGATTTCAAGTGGTCACAACACGATATTTTAGAATTTTCGAAGCTTAATTATAAACTATATTTCACACGATTTAATTAAATATTTTTATTTATGTCCAAGTGTAGAATTATGGAGCTGAATTCGGGAAAAAATTATTTCTAAACTACATATTTATTATTTACATATTTTTAATTAGGGATCATACAATATATAATATATATTTCATTTTAAAAAATCTTTTTTTTATTTTTAATTTTAGTTCACACTTTCTCTTTATTAATTTATATACTTTTTTTAAAAAATAAAATACTTTCTATTCATCCACTCAAGTTGAAATACATTTTTTAAACCTGTAGTGGATGACAACATTGATACAATTTTTTCAAATATTAATTCGTTAATTAAATTTAATTCATTTTTAAGTCTTTTGATAGAGTTTTAGAAGTTTGTGATGAAAATTGAAATAAACCGGCTATAACTCGATCTGTGAAATGCAAGGATTTTAGTATTTTTCACCAGAAGGTAAAGAACGCGAGTTCAATTCGCGGAAATTATTTTTTCAAAAATTTGAAACACTTGGCTTTAAGCATACGTTTCAACCAAATAATTTTCGAGAGCATGTTAGCAGCTGTGGCTTAGTTGTTAAAATGAAGAATTTTTGTCAAAAAATAAAATCGAAGAGATTTTAAGCTTTTAGTTTACTTCCAAATTTTCGCCTTAAAATCTTTGTCATCCATTCTTGATCACTTCTCCTACCTAACCTTGAGAATGATCTAATAAGTATTGAGGAGGAGGACGGAAAATAGCAAGGAAATTCTCTTTATATTTTAAAACTTACTATCGTGATTCTGTCATTTGTATATAAATATTCCAACTATTTAATAAAAAGTAACTAAAATAAATTTTTTTTCTTTCTTGACCTAAGTAGAAATTGACTTAATATTTTTATATTATTTATTTAATCTACAACAATTAAGAAAAATTTCATAAAAATGTGAACTTTCAGAAGAACACTATCAAATTCATTATATTGGAAAACATAAAACAAATTTCTAAAAAAAATTTCTTTTTCTAGATTTTTTGCTGGACAGTTTAAGATTTTTTTTTGAAAGCAGCATTGATAAGTAAGTGTGATACAAAATTCCATGCTGCAAAATTAATTCAGTAGGAAAATCTTTTAAAAATAGAAGGAATTAAAAATATTTAAAAAAAACTGTGTATGGAATTTTAATTTATAAAGATCATTTTTCTCCTAACTTATGCTTTTGTCTTAACATCCATATGTTTCTTAATAGCAAAATATGTGTTTTAATATTCTTCAAACGTGGACTATTATAAAATTAATTTTTTAAATAGTTAGAAAATATGGCTCTCAGAATTAATTGAGATCTTTGCGCCTCACTACACCCGTAACCCTATCCTCTTCCATCATGTCGAGGGATTTAGCGGCTCTCTATCACTGTCCCATCCGAAAAAGGCGTGTCTGAGCACTACGTCGCATTACTGTCCATCAGGGCGAAGACAGGATGAGGCGCGAACTGAAAGTATGATGGACGTTGAGAGCTCGTGAGAAGGATTATGCGAGAAATTTCGTTGTCCTTCATTGCAGATCCGGTTTTATGCTCCTCTTATCCGGATAGAAGGGGGCGATAAACGTGTTCTATCTATTATTTTGTTGAAAAATGTAACTTATGTTAGGATAATACAGATTGGAAACTTTTTCCTTTTGCACTGAAATCTATGCTGTACATAACTTATAAATAAAATTAATAAACTGCTGTTCTGTAGAAGGGATTTATTTAATGTTTACTTGATGCTGCAAGTTTAAATCAAACAAATATGCGAAGAGATAACAAGGAATTCGGTTTAATTAGAATTTCAGATTAATTCATCTGTTTAAAGCACATTCCCACGCTAGAGATAATCCCGATTTATCCTTGTGACGTCTCTTAAGAGCAAATAAAAGCCAACAACCTCTTAGTTCAATATGTTTTAATAAGTAGTTAACTGCACACATCACGGGTATACATATATAAAAGATATAAAGTTATTGCTGGCTTCTTGGCACAGAGATAGCGCGTCTTTCTCGTGATATAAGCGTCCAGAGTTCGAGTCCCGGTTTGAGCATGGTAGTTATCTTGTGTTCTATCTTAAGTCTTCAGTTTCTCTCCAATAGTTAGCTTAATTGGACGAAGCCGCATTCCATTTAAATTTCAAACAGCTCACTGTCTTCAGCTTTCTTTAATTCAAAATTAAAATCCCCTACTAAATTTAAACCAATAAATGTGAAACGCCAAACAAAAGTTTCTTTCATTATATTTTCCACTTCATGCTCATTACACTGTTTAAATAACAAGGTGGTTATAGTTGCAGGGGCATGAAGCGGTGTTCTGTGTTCTATCTGTTAGACTTGAGCCCTCAGGGGTCCATACCCTCAGGAGCTACTGCATCGTCTAAAAACATAACACTCGTTCTGGTCTTTTTATTTTTAATTTTTTGAGTTCGTACATAGAAGCCGCTAATAAGTGCATCCTGTACTCATCTTTATATATATATATATATATATATATATATATATATATATATATATATATATATATATATATATATATATATATATATATATATATAATACGAGAAAAGTTAAAAACATGTTCCCGTCAATTCAAATTTTTTCTTATGATTACAGAATCTTATAGACTGCAAGCCTTACGATATACAAACCGATGATTTTCCGCATGGTATATAGTACTAAGAGTTTTCAGATAGAGGTACAGAGACATTCTTATTAGAAAATTTGGTGTTACGAAACATTTGGAATAGTTTTTAGTTATGATTTCTGTTGATAATTTTTAAATTATGAATTCCTGTTTCATTTTGTTTCATTCATAATTCCCTTATGCCAACAAAGTTTTTTTAATACATTTAATTTTCCATGCAATAAATCAACTCATTAATAATACACAATCTCAGAATGCTTAAAAGTAAGAATTAAGGATGATTTTCGGAATTCCATTCTTTTCTTGTTTTTAACTCTCTATCTTCTGAACTTCATTAGTATGACAGGTCATTATAACTGTTAGAAAATCATTGTACTTTTATCATTATAGTTTTGGCTTCTGTTACCATCCAAATTTTAAGTAAATTAATTAATTTGCAAAACCACAATTACATTTCCATTTATTTTCTCCTTTATGAATCGTATGAATGAAAATTAATTTTACTTATTTTGTAAGGGAACGATATATAATATGACAAAGTACCAATCTTGAACATGAATGCATAAGACAAGCAAAACCATAAATTGCAACACAGAACATAATATAACAAAAAATCTCCAATAAAGATATCAATTACGCATTAAAGTTAAATTAACTTGGGGTGAAATAGATGTTAGATAATACATTAATTAAGAACATAGCACAATTGAACAAAGCTAGAAAGCATCTACCATATAGATATATCATTTCATAATATTAATAAATTCAATCATTTAATAATCGGGCAGTAAAATAATGCTTTTCTGTCTCGAAATTAGAAAGGGTACGATTACATTTATTACAGATTTTTTTGCAACTCCAGTAACTTTTTCTAAATGCTTTAGAGAATAGAGGTTTCGAAAACGTGTTTCCTTTGAGAGTCCTTTCTATGTACTATAGTTGGAAGGGAAATCTGACGTTTTTTAAAAGTTACCACACTTCTGTAATTTCAATATTATGAGGCTTTTAGTAATTTCTTCCAGTCATCTAGTTACTTTTTTAACTAGCAATAGTGTCTCAAAAGAGGCAATAAATATATTTGAAAGTGGATATTTTTATGCAGATGCAACCATTCTGACATTTTATTTAAAGTAATGTTTAATTAATATTTCAAAAAGTTAAAAAAAAGTGCATATATTTCATAGAAAAAAAATTAAAAACTGCTGTTTCCCAGCCAAGCTTGGTATTTTCTATTGATTTTAAATCGGTGCATCACCAAGGCTGTTTACCAAGACGAAGAGGCCCATCTGGTAATTTAATTTTCCACCTTCGCGCTGTTTTACTTTCCCTCTCAAATATTTCAAAGTGCACAGATTCAAACAAAATAAATTTCCCATAATAGTTTTGAGTCAGACGCTTAAAAAAGGTCGTCTAATTTCATCTCGCGAGGCCCGAAAGAATTCGAGTAAACAGCAAATGTTTTGGAGCACAATAGATAACCCAATGTTCTTCCAAACTCCTTAACAACTGAAGAAAGCAGTCTAAGTTTTCAAAACTGCGCCAAACTAATTTCAGGGGAGGGGGGGAAAGAAGAGAAACCTTGCAGAAAGAAAGTCTCTTCAGACTTCTCTCACCCAATTGGTTGAGGCAACATCATCCGAGCTAATGATTAGTCCCCCTTGAACCAATTAAAAGGTTCCCTGGTTTAAAAGATTTTCGCTGCCTTAATTTGCATCTCCTTGGCAAGCAAATGACCAAACAGCCTTCGGCGCCAAAGTTAATGAAAAATCAATGGAGGCCGTTCACTCCAACACCTTTACTCGTACCTTCAACGCAATTTATTTGGCCCTATTTAGCCATCGCAATTACGCCAACCGAATGATTCTCATGACTCTCGAATCCCAAGACGATAAAGATATGTTCAGAGTCGAATGGGGCCAAAAATGGTCTGAGTCACCTTTGGATTTAATTAAGAGTGTTTCTTTTCAGGATAGGAATGCTGTAACTAGTTACATATTCATTGCTTTTGTACCTCTCGTGAGTCAGAGGGCTAAAAGTTATATCTATTCAACTATTATAAATGTGAAAATTTGGATGGATGGATAGATGATGTGAGTCAATCATGGCAGAGCCTCTGACCGATGAAATTTAGCACAGAAATAGATAATAGTCTAGAATAGAACATAGGCTAATATTTAATCCGGTTAATTCAGTGGTTTTATTTATTAAAAATTAAAATCCTAGCCAAAAGTCCTCACACAATGACTACGGCTTCAGTTTGTTTTTTCCCATGCTAATCAGGTTAGGCTTAACATGCTTTAGAATGATTATTTCAAATTATTCTGTTTATTTTCTTAGTTTTTGATGCAATTGAAACTAAACATTGTTAATTAATAGATCTTTTGGATTCATTCTGAAGTACTTTTAGGTACTTTTACGTTAGCCAGATGCAATCGAAAAGTCACCAAACTATGTAAAATTTTCCATATTTTTTATAGTTATTTTAGAGGAAAAAATCGCCAAATAATGTAGAATTCCAGTGGATTTCTTTGAGGATTTTTTGCTTACGCCCTGCTAACGGAAAAAATACCAAATTTTGAATTGTAATAAAACCTTATAAAGAAAATTAAAATTTTTTTAACCGTATTGCGTTACTGGAACTGAAAAAATTGCGCATTTGCGTTGCTCCATTGTATAAGACTTTAGTTATTGTTTTTTTCCCACGCTAATGAGGTTAGGCCTAACATTGTTTTCGACCGATTATTTCATACGATTCTGTTTATTTTCTTAGTGTGCATTTAAAATTACACTTCATAAATTAATAAAGTTTTCGGATTAATTTTGAAGTACTTTTGAATTAAAAAAACAATAAAGGAAATTGATAATGTGTAATATGTATTGCGGTACCCCAACCGGCGTAATAAAATCATTCATTGTGTTGCCCCAATCGGTGTTGAAAATTTACCCATACGCTGTGTGTTCTGATTATCGATAACAGAACACACTACGTATGGGTTTTTATATGGGTCACTTTATTTTCAACGCATAAGGGCTTGACTTTGCTTTAACCAAATTAATGGCATCGAAATTAAAATAAATTTTGAAAATTTTTCCTATATCTTTCAATAATTTACAAGTTTTTTTCTCCGTTTTCAACAGCACCTTAATGACACGGTTTGATTGCATTTCACATTATGATCAGACAGTCAGTTCTCACACATACACATCAAAGGAAGTCGCGGGTAAAAGTATATATAATCTGGGAGCTTCCTGCGTTGGTTTCACCTTTTAAAGATTTCATTTGTTTTCACAATAAATTAACTGGATTATGTAGAGGGAGTATCTTACGAAATTATTGATTCATTTTATCTATCTGGTTTTTTTTTCATACTTATAAAGCTGAAATCGTCGTATCGCGATAGCCCTGAAATTGATATTAGGATTCCAGCATCTTAGAATATTTTACAACAACGAAATTAACTTAAATTCGTTCCTTTTAGACAGACTGAAGCCCTGTGATAATGACCTACTTCCTTGCCAGCCGAAAGCCATTTTTTTCTGTATTGCTGTGCGTCGCGTAGTAAAATAGACACGAAATCTAATTTCTGCAACTATTTGAATTGAAAATTGAAATATTACATCTTTCTTATCAGGTAAATTATTTCTATAATTTTGATTTCTTATTATATATATCATCCAATCCTGCCAGCATCTTGGCATAGGATAGTGAGTCTGCCCCATGACCTGGGCCTCCCGGGCTCGAGTCCTCGTTAGGGCATGGTTGTTCTTATGGGTTCTATCTATGAGGTGCATGAATATACCCCCTACCTCCCTGTAAAAAAAGGCTGTACAAGCAAATGTGATGAGTGAGTAGCTAAGTTGTACTCTTGCCTTAGTTGGCCAAGAACCACTCATTCGGCTAAAATTCGCTGATGCATCAGTGATCTTGTCCATGGCAAGTGCTATCAGCAACAACAACAGTTCAATTCTGAGAAGAGTTTTGCGTGTTTTATATAACAGGAATCTAAATATGTGAAAGCATCTGCACAACGAGATTGAATGATAACTTTATCATACTAAGCAAAGTCGTATTGGATCTTTTTAAATGAATAGATTTGCTAAAAAAGAGAAGTATTGTTTCAGTTTCTATCACACAAGTCTTGTATTAATTTCAATTTCACATTCTGAATCTGATTTTTTTAATATTTTGAATCTGATTTGATCGAAAACACTATTACAATGTTTTATAAAATTCCTTTAAGTGGCCCAATGGTATAGAGAAAAAAATTGAAAGTCTTAATTTCGACTTCCATGTTTATGAATGGAAATATTTCATTTCCTTTTATATAAAGAATGAAAGTGCTGTCACGGTATTAACTGAATCTGCTGGAAACTTTGAATGTTCAAATAAACATGGATTTCCTTTCGTAATATTTCGGAGGAAATCAATTTAAAAGAATAAGTTTCTAATCTAAAATAAAGAGATAGCAGAATTTTAAAAATAAATTTATATTTTACTTTTTTTGAAATTTAGTTCAATTTATCTAAAACAATTTATTTCTTCTTAAAATTCATAACTGTCAAAGCTAATTGTTTAATTTAACCTGATGTTGTCTTATTTATCTCTTAACTGCTGTACATTCACAGACATGCAAATTAATTCTAGGTATTATTTCATGCAATACATGGAATTGTTTCTTCTTCCACTTTGTTTTCAAATACTATACACACCATTTTCTATTACTAATATACTTTTCTTTGAATAATACCTACTTCAAAATGTTGCTACAAAACACACGCCATTAAGACTCGATTATGCAAGAAACGCCATTAAGACTCGATTATGCAAGAATTAGTTAAAATCTTACTGCTATGTATAATACATATAATTTGGCAAAGCGAATTCCATTTAATTGTATATTTAAAATTATTCGAAAAACAATAGACTAGATGCCCTGCAGCAATCCCTTTTCCAATTTCACTAATTTTTGATTTCCCCCAACTTCCCCCCCCCAACCATGATTTCAAGGGAATAGAAAATGCATGACTTCCCAATACATTGTCTGTAAGGAAAGTTTGCGACACATCTGTTCAACAAAAACCAATGTAGTGATTTGAGTAATATCACTTTCTTATAAAAGGTCATGGCTCTTAATTAAGTCACCAAGGCTCGCCTGACCTCTTTCTGCTCCAATTTTTAAGATAAATCTAAAGCACGACACTTCATAAAGGATTATATAAGAAACATTCTTGCTATAAAAGTTCGTTAATTAAACAAATCCCCTGAATTGAGTTCAAGAAGTTTTATTTCATGCGAAGACTCATGAACCTCATATATGCCTTCAATGTACCTTTACCTTTCACTCTCTTTCTTTTATTGGTGAAATTTAAAGCATATTATTAAGCCCAAAAGCATATCATTATTAATATTAAATATATCTTTTCTAAGGGAAAAACCTATGGCAAAGTTCTCTATTCACACCACAGAATAGGTTTTCAGTTTCTCATGACAATATGAATAGTAGTGGTTTATCCACTTTCTTTCAATTTCTGGAAATTTTACAAAATGCAAGTTTACCACAGTCCTGAGAATCAATAATTGGGATAATTGCGCAAATTTTTATTACCAACCTGTCAATTTTGCCTCTTCAAATTATGGATAATCAATCAGGATGAATTATTGTTATTGGAAAATTTTATTTATGTTATTGGATATATTCTTTTTTTAGAATTTTGCTGTCATAATATTTAGTTAAGGTTGTTTGGGAGAACTAACAATCTCAATCATCAGGAATCTTCAGCAATGTCTTAACTTCACATTGATATAATATGTTTTCGAATTTTAATGAAATATATCCTCCCGATATATAAAAAAAAAATATTAATAAATGCAGAATAAGGCTAGAATTGTCTAATTGGGTCGTCCATGAATTAACAAAAGGTGAACTGTAGTCTGCAATAATCAGTCTTCAAGTGTTGGATAGACGAGTATCATCTTTAAATTTCAGAATGAAACATCATACAATATGCCTATTAGCAAGTTAATGAATGGTCCAGCAGTTAATTGAAACAACATGATTATCAAAAGCCAGCAATCATTAAAATGTATCAATGTTATACAATTTATAAATTCTGACTACTATCCTCCTCAATATCAAACACAAGACGACTCTTTTGCACCAATATAACAGCGGAATTACTGACTCGACATAAAATTGGAAAAATAAATTGATAGAATGATCCTTTAGGGAGCATCAACCTAAGCCTCTCAAATTCACAATAAAGAATCCTTGGCTGAATGCAAAGAAAATTATTACCAATATTTCTGCCTCATTATCGAAACCTCTACTGCAACACTTGAAGTCATAGTAGGTAGTCCCTCATTTCGCATTAACCTGTAAGCAAAAGCATCCTATGTTATAGCAACTCGTCTTAATTTGCCTAGGCCTTTCGAGAATTATATTCCAGCCTGAAAATTTTGAAACCAGTTGCTCCCACACAAACATTCATGTTTTCTCGAAAATAGAATCTTCCTCGAACAAGAATTTCACCCTCTCAAATAAATCGATATTTTACGCGTACAGAAATAAAAAAAGAAACAATTATCTTTGATTTTTGGTTCTTCCAAAATGGCCGAATCCTCCAGAAGTGGCTCAGCTAATTTAATGAAAGGAGTTCTGTCTTTCAAGCGGAACTGTTAGGCATTAAAGAGGCTCTTGAATTGACTATTAAATACCACAATGGTAATTAAGAGATACAGTAGCAACGAGTACAGGGGCATTTTCTTTTGTTCATTAACATTCTCAGTAGCAACAAGAAATACATTAATAATACAATTATTTAATACATTACAATACATTAATACATTAATAATACATTGATAATACAATTTACAAGAAATACATTAAAGAATACAATTATTTGATTCAAGCATCCTTCTATTCAATCGGAATTAATGAATGCACTTACTAAGTACAATTGTACAGATCTCTGAGTTAAAGATCCCTAAGACCACAGATTCGTGAGTCATTTCATTATAAAGACCAGAATCAAGAATTTTTTTTAAAAAATACACTAAATAAATCATGCCTTTAGCGAGGGCAATAAGAATGACCGAATGAGTCAGTTGTAAGAAATGTGCGAATAATCATACCCAAAATCTTTCTTAACTACGTATAATGGAATTGGCAAGTCTAAATCCTTGCAATCAGGGACGGTCAAGTCCCTACATAACTTCAAACGACTCAGCAGCAAAGATTCTGACGATTGTGGCTGCAGAACATTGAATGATCTACTTTGTTATCTCATTAATTGCTTCACTTTCACAAACCCTCCTTTGACCTCGAACCAATACTGTAGAAATATGTGATCGAAAGTAAAATGTCCAAAATGAAAACTAGAAGCATTGTGCAGTTTCTCCAACATAAAAAAGATCAGACTTTCGCAAACCCAAATTTAGAATAGATTGTTTCATTGATTTCCTCAATCAAGGCTCTCTCTGAAAAATTTTAAATTTTCCTAGAAATCTATAAACATATTTCCTCAACGGAACACTCTTTCCTAATCTGCTGTATTGTGTTTAGTATACTTGTTGTAGGGAAATTTTGTATATTGTATGCATTAACATGTTTTTCCTCAAAAAATATTTCCTCTTAAAGCCATTTTACAAAGTATCAAAATTAAAGAGACTTCGGATTTGAAAAATAAAGGTGAAAAAAAAAGCTCTCTCGAAACAGAAATAAAGGAGACAGATAGTTCTTGATGACAGATCAAAAAGTTATATACATTTGCACATAATTGAACTTATATACATTTGCACATAATTGTTATTTAGCAAAGTCGGCATTTGTTGATAAAAATAAATTTGTTGGTTGTAACTGGTGAATTCTGTTGAGGATTTTCAAAACAGAAAAGTGAACAGAAAAATTATATTTTTCAAATTCTACTCTGGAATGTTTGGCCGTAACGAGAAGGAGCCTTATTGATTTTATAAAAATTGTGTGAACATTACTAGCTTTATCTTAATATGAAATGGAAGATTGAACATTTGGAATATCTATAAATGCGAAAATGCTTTTATTTATTTGTATGTGAAAAATATAGAAAGTGGTGGAACAACTATTAGTATCTGGTTAAAAAGACAGAACTTCTCACAAAAGAAAGTTTCAAAAATTTTGTTTTTTATATTTTAAAGTTCTGGTCGTTCTTTAAAACAAAGAAAGTACTTCTCATTAAAGTATAAGCTAGTTAAATTCCTTAAAATACTTTGTTATTCTAAGATTGAATTATCTATTTAATGCTCATATATTTTCAAAGGCTTCTTTTCATCTAAAGCTCAAGCCTTGTTTAATTTTTCTATCAAAGTTTTTTACAAATTATATATTAATTTTATTGCAAATGATCTTTAATAAATTACTTGCAATCAATTATAATTTTTATGAATGCAAATAAACGTGGAATTACTCCTGTTATTGCAAATATTCATGTAAGCTTAGTATTAAAATATCCTTTATACTAAGAAAATAAGAACTAATAAATTTGTTGAAAACACTTATTGTAGCAATTAAAAATGGCTTGAGAATTTGTTTCAAAACTTTAAAGTGTAACTAATTATTTAAGATGAGATTTTTTGCCCTCGTTTAAAAATCGGCTTAACTGAAATTTCCATATACTTCAATTTTAACTATGGTTTTGTTTCTTAAATGGCAATTCTATTTGCTATCAAATGTTGCTTTGAAGAGTGGTTTATTTCTTTTTCAAAATATTTATCCTGACCCTAAAATGCCACGAATCGTCGCTAATGGTTTCCAATCTTACTAAATAAGCTCTTTATTGTGAAAAACTTCTTTAGTGAGAAAGAAAAGAGAGAGGTCTGCACAAATTTCTGATGAGCTGGCAAAAACAGCATCCTTTCGGTGAAAACACGAACCCCCCCCCCCATATTTTTTTCCCTTAAACCTTTCAAAAACAAATCTTACATTTAATCGCGGTTACAGGGATCGATTTTCCATTAACTTTTCCTCCACCTACCACCTCGTGGCCTGCCCCCTCACCCCCCCTTTCCGATTTAGCTTTCTAGCCCGATTTCACGTAAGAAATGCTTCGGAATGCAAATCAGGGAGAAAGAAAATCTTGCGCGAGGCTCAACTTCGTTAAATAAGACTCACGCAAACGTTAGCGGCAGACACTTGTGAAGGGGACTCTTCGAAGAGCTGTAATTATTTTCCGATGCATAACGAGGGTTGATGAAATTGTCTACCGCAGCCTTTTCTTCATCGTCCGCTGATCACCGTCAAAAGAGTGTTTTCCGAAAGCCGAGGAGCGTCTTCGTTAATGCGCGCTTAAACGCAAATTACACTCGAAGCATGCCCTGCTGCACGTGATGGGGGGATTAGATTGGGCATGGATAGAGAGGCAGCCCCGGAGAGGTGTGGGACGGCCTGAATGGAGGCGCTTTTCACCGAGCATTAATGATGTGGTGATTAGATGGATCCTGATTTGAAAATGCCGTTCATGAGATCAGGAGATAATCAAAACTTACGCATTTCATCACAAAATAATGATGCGGAAATTAGATCGTTTCTAAACAAATATTATTCGCAAACAAAGCATTATCCATAGATAAAACACATTTACTGTCGTAGATGAAAAATGTGAAACATTGAAATAACTTTTCTGATAATTATGACGTAAAATAGTTTAATTCGAAAATGTTTTAAACTGCTCTTCAACAACTCGTTGGTATCTTCGAAAACTAAAGAAAATGTCAGCACTGTACAATTGTAGGATATAATAAAATGACCTTAATAGTAAATCACTTTACGAAAGATATGTGCCGGCGTTTTGGCATAGAGGGTACACGACTTCTCCCACAGCCGGGCATCCCGGATTCGAGTCCAAGTTCGGAAAATGTTGTTCTTCTGTATTCTATCAGTAAAGTGTTTAAATGTGCCCTCTCCCCCAGTAAAAAGGGGCTGTGCAAGCGACTGTGATGAGTATGTATCTAAGTCGTACTCTTAGCCCTAGTTGGCGTTACTTTAAAAAAAAACACTCCTTTGGCTTAAAATCGTTGACGGCCGTCAGCACGCTTGTCCATGGCAAGTGCCATTAGTAACAACAACACGAAATATATGTATTATACTTTCATTTTAGTATTAATGATATATGATTTATTATTATAGATTTGGAATGCATAGGCTGATCACGACTGAAATGGTTTCACAGAAAGACTTGGAAAGAAATGAATATGCGGTTTCAAACACTAAATTCTACTTAAAGTCATTGTATTTTGCCCAATAAAGTACGTTAGATTACATCAAACAACGTATGTCATAATGCGAAATAATGAGATCAGAAAATTGTTCATTATTTCAAATCGTTTGTAATTCAGAGTTATTTAATACATACAGCTTTGTTTATTCAAAACAACTATGGAGATTTTTTTAATAATAAACTTGATTTTTCACAAGCCATCAAAACATTATTGAAAATTTTATGTAGGGTTTTGACTCTAAATAATGCTTATATAGGTTAAATTCTGTTTTTCTGTTAGCAAAATCAAAACTCCTAAATGCAAAATTTCTAAAAGTTATCTTAATATAAACGATGTTAAATGAATTGTTTTGATTCATAAAAACCGATTGCTCATGGGAATGATAATGTTGTACCATGTTAAAGGGGCGACCAAAAGATTTAGTTATTTGTTATAAAGGCCTTTTTAAAGCTTCACTTGGACTATTCATGTAATTGTGAAACTTGAACACGTAATAGAACTGCACTTGTAACGCTTAGCCTCTTGATTTTAAAGATTCAGTATTTATCAGCTATCAGGTGTTTGATTTGTAAAAAAAAAACAATAAAAGTGATTTATAACTAGCATTTTCCTAATATTTCGTATTTAACATTAAACTATGTCAAAGCCTGTTTTGTGCAAAGTCTGTGTGAGAAATCCTATCCTTGATTTCAACATCATGAATGACTTGAGGTTTTGAAATCAACAGATACAGCTTTAAATTTACATGGTGGACCGGTTGGTTTTCGAATTTATCATGGAAAATAATCATTCTCGACTAAAATTCTCCAAATTTACTTTTAATTCAATAAAAAAATCAATTGCATTGAAAACAAAAAGGGCCTTTAAAAGCTCTAGAGCACACGTGAAAATGATAATTTCAACAAGAAAAAAAAAGGATAAAAAGATACTTATAAAGAAACGGATTTTGAAAAGTGAGAAACATTTCTAAAGTATTTCCCGCCAATCAAGTATTCCAACTTAAGAGAATGGTAATGACAGTGAGCATTGAAACAAAGACCTTCAATGAAAATAAGCTGCACACTAAAATTCAATTGACTTGTATGCTAAATTCATACCCTATCATTAAAAACTGGAAGTGAGAGAAACAAATTGTACCTGTCCGGAAATGCCTCAATTTAACACCAACCTCTCGTATAGGGAAACAGGATCACTTTTCAATATTAGATTCACAAATTGTAATTTGTTTCGGATTTGCAGATCCCATGTTTTCTACCAATCAGAAATGAGTTGACAAGAAAATAACCTTTTATTGTCGAATTTGGGAGGGAAAAGAAGTTGCAGAATTAGATTTTACATTACTCGAAATGCTGACATGATTGAGAACCTGGCTGAAAAGGAAACTAGATTCCTTAGTTTGGAGTAGTTCCAAGGTAGACAAAATTATGACAGCGACTAGATGCATCCAGTTGTGGAATTGAAAATTCTTTCTAAAGTACTCATATTGTCAATGTAAATGAGAAAATTATTAGCAAAATTTCTTACAGAGCATGTATAATTTCGACTAACTTAACACTAAAAACAGGATAAGACTATAGTTCAAGGTATTAGATGGGATAATATTTCAATAAATAACATATCCAACTGACGTCGAGCCATCTTTAAAAACTGGTTTAAAGGAATAATACTGATAATGATGATGATGAAAAGGTTGTTGAAAAACGGCAGAAGCCGTTGCACATCAATCAAAATCCTTAAAGAGATTCTGAAAGAAAAAGAGCGAAGTATCTCAAGGTGGAAAGTAAAAAGAATCCAAAAATGTGATAGCTCAATTGTATCAGTCTAGTAATAGTATTAATGTCCTGTTTTAAAGTAACATAATGGTTATTTTAGGACTGACCTCATAGTTTTGAACCGTGGCAAGATTGCCAGGATGACACTTGAGTTTGCTTCTTAAATTTCCACACCACACCAGTAAAAGAATGTTTGACCGTGACGGATTCAACGTGCACCGCATTTTCTTAAACGTCGGTTCTTGGGGGAAATCCGGTATCTAACCTTAAACTCGCCGCTTTCAAAGCCGATGCCTTACAACCAGTGCATTGAGATGGCATCATAAACATATGCACATTCTATGGTCATTGATGTCAATATAAACAGAGATCCTAAGAAATAAAATGTCAGCTCTTCACAATTAAAGCGTTTTATCATGTTTGGTAATGTGTATACAAGCAAAAATTGTAACCTGAATGCAGATTTGCCGATCGTATTTGATGTTATTTGAAACATTAATAATTGTGAAGAAATCCCAGATCATTGGTGGACGGTATTTGAATATTCTCTCAGTGAAAACGGAGCAAAATTTGAATAAGATTGATTTATATTATATGGAATAAAATTATTATTATTATTATTATTTTGGACATTATATCCTATTAGTGTTATTTAGAAATGCCGAAAGAAATACTAATGCTAATCAAAATGAGATGAGATAATTTTAATATTTATTGTTGACTTGAAACTATGTATTGCACATTGTTCGAAAAAGAGTGCAATAATCATATTAACTTGCTGAAATACGTGGGTATTTGAATTACCTCGTTTTCTTAAACGATCCATGACCGTTTCTTGCTTTGAAAAAAAAGTTAATTGAATGAGGAAATACATTTTTTGAAATATATAATCTATTATCCGTAAGATCTAATTTGATCTAAGTAACGTTTCAGAAACAACAAAGAAAGTTAGGGCATGCTAGGGAACGATAGACATTTATATCTTTCTCTCAAAACGACTCCGTAATATGAGGTCATCATACTCAGCAAACAAGTAGAAAAAATTATACCTCGCTATATTCCGGATAATTCATTTCATGTTTATAAAAAGCTATACACTTTCATTAAGAAATAAGATGCTTTTAAAAATTACTTTCATATTCTAAAATTACTTTTATATTCTAGTTTTTAAAATTACTTTTAGTCACAATATTTATTGACAAATGAATATAAAATTTCAATTTACTTTTATATTCATTTTGTCAATAAATTTTGTAAGACTTACTCCCACTACTTCATTCGTCAAAAGATTAGACCCCAAACGTATACGAATATTATATTTCAAACTTTCTAGAGTTCAAAAAATAAGGATTATTTTTTATATTATGCCAGTCTATAAATCAGTGAATAACATAGCATAAAAATATTTTATGCTCAGCGGCTGAAAATTCATATTTTGGTATCGAACCAAATTTTTAGTCCTCTATTAATGAGGAAATATGAAGCTAAAATCTGTTACACAAGTATCGACAACATACATAATATAGATACCTAACATAAATTTTGTCAGCAGGCTTGTAAATTACCATAAATGACAATAACAGCAAACTTACATTTCCATTAATTTGGAATCAGATCTGTCAAAATATTGAATATATCTTGTTATGCTTGTAAACGATTTGACTTAAGCCAGTTGAATTCAATTTAAGATTTTGAGACAACAATTGTTGTTCCGAGTCAAATTTTAATTATACTTTGACAGATAATAAGGCTTCCAAAATACATCGTAAGATAATTTCAATAAAAACGTTAGATTCATTCCAAACATTTATGTGTTCTTGCTAACATTCAAAAGTAATATTCAAAGTTCGAAACGGCTGATGATGAAATTCGCGCCAGCCGAGTCGATTTGGCGAAAAGAATAGGCTGGTAGCCGCTGGATCATTCACAAAGCTCCGCATGGTTTTGGGCGCTCACTCGCTTGCAACAATGCAAAGCCTTTGTGGCCTTATCTAAAGTTAGTTTTATTAATGGAGAATAGGGTGAAGTGCTAAGAATGCTAGAAAATTTCCGGGAGATCCCTTCCACTGGCTTTTGTAAATAATTATCAACCTACAATGATCAACCTGAAAACCAATTTCATTAGCAGTAAAATCGTACTAAAACTGCAAATTTAATTGATTCAACCCATCCCTGGAGCTTGAATTTCTATCCTTGCATTTGTAGTCATATCCTTTAATGATAATACTGCAAAACTTTTGTTCCATGATTTACTATATTTACATTTTCAATCTAGCATTTTACATTTACATTTTCAATCTACAAATAAGTTTCTTCAGATCCATCACCAGATGGTCAGTTACTTTTGAAATATAGCAAAATGAAATCAAGAGACTCATGATTAATAAGTTTCTAGAGATGTTGAAATATTTTCCATCAAATCATACAATTGTTTCTAGGGCCGGCTTGCTGGCACAGAGGTAGCGCGTCTGCCTCGTGTTCTGGAGGTCCCGGGTTCGAGTCCCGGTTCGGGCATGGTTGTTCCTTTGTGTGCTATCTGTGAGATGGGTGAATGTGCCCGCCTGTAAAAAGGGGCTGTGCAAGCGAATGTGTGTGTGTTTCATCTTCATATGAGCTAGAAGTCAGACTTCTGCCCTCGGGTGCTCAGGGGCTCCTACCCTCAGAAGCTACTGCACCCCTCTTTCTGTGGTAAAAAGCGAACACGGCATCATCATCATCAATTGTTTCTAGGTTCAAAGCTTTCTCATATGAATATTCAAGTGCAAAAAATTAATAAAATGCGTGTATACACACATAAACAAACCTAGTTAAATAAAAGCTCGTAAGAAGATGCAAATAATTAAAAATAAAAATGAAATGCTGCAATTAGAACTTCTTTTTTGAAGAATTCAATTCTTCCCTTTAATATTATAAAAAGATAAGACAGAAGATGAACAACATGAAACTTAATAGCCCATTTAAAATACCCCTTCTTATTTTTCAAACTTGTGCATAATTAAATGCGAAGAAAATCATACGGACTATTATAATAAGAACGAATTAGATTCGGATGATCTCGCTCGTTTTGGGACAATTGAATCAAGTCAGAGAAAGGAATTCTTCAAGATAATTCTACCTATAAAACTGTTTAACGTCCTGAAATAATTGAAGTTACGGCAATATTGCGTTGATAAGTCCTTTTTGGGGAGGGCTCAGAATTACTCTGGAATCGTGTATCACTGGCCCTACATTTAGCTATCTTCTTTTGTTTTAATTGCCAAAAGGAAATTGGAACCCATTATACCTTTTAAAAGAAACAGACTTTTATTATCATTGCTACCATTTTGAAAGTGCGTAAGCAAAGGCTAAAGACATCAATGATTTTTGTTTAAGTTTATGCAAAAATTGAATGGATAGCAGTTACATAATAAATTTAGAAAATGCGTTATCGAATGAGAGTTTTAAAGAAGTTTGGTTCATTACCACCCATTTTTGATGCATTTGCTGATTATTTTTTAAACCGTTAAACATCATTTTCAGAATTTGTACAAAAATAAAGCAATTATGATTATTAATAATAGTATCAGTCATATAATAAATTAGTAATTATTTCGACCAATTGTATGTGCTCTTAGATTTCTGAATATTATTAGGCAAATTTGAGAAATTCTCATAAATATTTTGAGAATAAGTGATAAGTTTTTCTCAGTTTTATTTGAGTTGATATCCTTTGTATTCTTCTAATTTTGCAATTAATTTCATTATAATTTGCAAATTTTGAGAATATTGTCTAAGTCCATTGTTTTTTTTATTTTTTCAATTCGAAATTAAAATGTACGAAATTAATAATAAGAACTTAACTGCTGTTTGGATTTAAGAAATTGAACTTAAGCATATTATTCCTGATGGAAATCCTAAATTGTTTTCTTTGAAATTTCCTTTCATCTTTCTTTCAGAATTAGTAAATAAATTCTGGCAATTATGTTGAAGTCTTTATTTTTTATCGTCAACTTTCTCGAACACCATTTAAACATATCCGATTAATGCAGAAATAAATATTTTTAAATATTTTTGAGCAAGCGAGTTTTCTTTTCAATCCCTATATAAACATGAAAGAATGAGAAATATATTTTGGTGCATCAGTTCTGGTAAACATTCTTCGCTTAGAATTACAAAAAAAAATGTAGGTGAAATTTTTCGAGATAAAAATTGAAGGGAAACCTTTTTATGAGAAATTCAAATGAAAATAGCGATAACTAAAAAGGGAATTTTCCATTGAGGACTTTATTGCTTGAAATCCACATTTTGAATCTTGTCATATATGCATGAAAATGAGATTTTCATAATTTCAGATGATTTATTTCGAAACTGGATCATTTTTGTAGAACTTCGACAAAAAAATTTACTTGATTTTTTTAAATTACTTAACTTGAATATTTCTGAATTATTTGAATACTTTAGATTATAAGTGTGATTTGAAAAAAAGTGAATGGTTCGAAATTATATTTGAAATAGATCATTTAGATTTAAATAATTTAAAATGTTCCAGGTTCTTTTTCTCGATTAATTAAAATCTTTTTATTTCAGAACATAAAAAATTATTTTATTTACATATTACTAATATTTAAAATTAAGAGTTTTAACCTGGTGATGGAACGGTGAAAATAGATGTGTATGAAAATTTAATCACTAAAATTTTTCTTATATAAATTGCAATTTTAAAGTTGGGCATAAAACAATAAATATTTCTGTGACAAAATATTTAGCCTAATCCATAATTTTATTTTAAAAAAATCAGTTTAATTGTATTATTTTTCAACCAAAACTGTTAACCTAGGATTTTTAAAGAGAAAATAATGAGAAAGGGACATAAATGTTAGCGGCTATCTACTTTTAGCTAAGGTCATCTACAGCAACATTTCATTCGTAAGTTGTTTTTAGTTACCTGGAGGGTGGGGGGCGGAAAACACTTGTTGCACTCACGCATCGTCAGCGGGAAAAGGGTAGCTTAGTTCACTATGATAGATCAATTATCAATTTCGTTTTTCTATCGACAGAGTGTGTATTTCTTATTCTACGTGTATAGAAATGGCAAAAAAGAAAATATCTTAGGTTAGATGAAACCCTGAATAAATTTCATGAAATTAATTCAGAAGAGGATGACATCGATATTGTAGTTCTTCCATCAGAAACTACAGAAGACAGTGATGAAGAAGGAAATGATAATATTTTCATTTTTTGATTTATAATATTTTACCAAATTATACAGCAGGAAAAAACAAAATACACTCAAAAAAGAAATCTAATCTGTCAAAAATCGGTAGTAATAAAAAAAAGAAGAAAAAAAAGAAGAAATGAACACTTGAAAGGGGTGCAAAATAAACCAGACAATTTGCCTCCATGAAAAAATTACGAAATAGATATATTGGAAAAGGTAAAAATGAAAATAGATGGTAAAACTAAAGGAAAGATTTTTGATTTACTTTTTGGTACTGATGTATTTTCACTTCTCGTATATCAAACAAATTTAGAGAGAGGTTACTATGATTTTCAGTACGAAGAAAAAAACAAAGTCATTTTTGTTTATTGGAACAATAACTGGGTTGTAATTCTTGGTTTAACATTTGGCAAGATTCAACCTGTAAACAAAATTTATAGTTATTCAAGTTCGGAAATATAAAAATAACGACAAAATGAGAGGAATCGATTTATGTGATAATTTAGTAGCTAACGACAAGATAGTAATTTGTAAGAGTTGTAATAAGTAAATGTTGATGGTCAGTATTAAAATTTTATTTATGTTTTCTTAAAAAATGCATAGACATTGTTAAAATTATCAACTACCGGAAGTAAAAAGTCACTCTTGCATTTGAGACGCGAGATTTCTTTATTTCTTTTGAGAATAGAGATTTCGGTAAATGTACTTCAGCCACCAGAAAACCTAGCAAATCCAAAATTAAAAATAAACATTTAGCGTGTACCCTTATTATAAAGTCAGAGGGCAATAGAAGACTGCGTTACAAGCAATGTTATATTCAAACAATGTATGCAAAGGTTGTAATGTTACATTGCATCGTAATTGTGGTGAAAGTTTTCACATGTAAATTCATGCAAGTTTGATAAATGTCAGTCTATAAAATTCGATGAATAATTACTTTCTTTTAATACCTTGTATGGTTTTCAAAAGCATAGAAAGAATGTGATTTCCAGAAATCAATTCAAAGTTAATTCTCACAAGTTCAGTTCAACTCCGTACTCTTGTTCCATTGACGTTGTGCGAACTCAACACGTCAAGCTTTGGCAGTTAATGGGTTAAAAATGAACTTCTAACTTTAGAAAGTTAAAATACTTCTATAACTAAACGTCTATGAAACAGAAATAGATTTTACGAGGAGCTAAATTCAAATATTATCAACATTTTTGAAGAATACTAAAATTAAATAATGAAATCCTTGGTAATTAAGCTGTAAAATGTTGTGACAGTGGGATTCAAAAAATAAATAAGTGATTAGAAAAAGTTCAATTTAAATAGGGAATATGAGAAACTCATTATTTATAGTTCTAAAATCAAAGAACTAATAAAGTGTCTTTAAAATAAAATAGAATTTCTAAGAAATATATCAAATATTTCTCCCGAAGGCATGTATGAAAATCCGGAAAGTGAGGAACAGAAAAAAGTTTGACAGATGAATTTTATGACTTATTAATGAGAATAATTTTGGTGGAAAACATTAAATCAGCTAAAAAATATTTTAATAACTTGAATTTCTGCTTAAAGATTTGAATGCGATTTAAAAATCAATAATAATTATGAGAAAAACTAACTTTCTCATTAGGATGTCATATTAGGAGATGCTGTTGGAAATATTAATAATTTCATATCATTTAAAAAGTAATTCTATGTTTTCAAATTTCTTAATAGAGGAGGATTTATTAGAAACAATCACAGGTCAAAACTCTTTCACTACTAACCCCCTGAATTGATATTGAGGAGTTACGTCACAATTTATAGACTTTGAAATCGAAAAATTAAATAGCTTATTTAATTACGTAAATAATTAATATATGAGAATTTATGTAAAATCATCAAAAAAATTATTCTTTTAAAACAAAAAAAATAATTAAAAAATAATAAATTGTGGATCAGCTATGAATTTTTTAAAGTGATAGCACACTCTCAACAACTTTCTTTCGTGTAAGTAGTATGCCCATTTGATGAACCAGGTTATTGTAACTTACTGAAAGTGAAAAAGTAGTTTATACTCTATATATAAAAAAAATATTAAAACTTGAAGAGAAATAAAAACTTTTAAGTGTAAGGAATTTTATATTCTATAATATGGCATAATCCTCCTGTGTGAAAACTGAGAAGCTTTAAAGATATTCAAGAAAAACTAAATAAGGATATAAAAAACTTCACTGTTACATCAACACTGATGTCTGCTGGTAGAGTTGTCTCAAATTCTAAAGATAATAGGCAAAAAGTAGATGAAAAATTACTAGAAAACATAGAGTCGCAGATAAGATTTATTCCATAAAAATACTAAAAACAAACGTCGAAATGCCAGTGTATTTGGTGAAGAGAAGATCCCTATGGATGCAAGGACAGGAACAAGGTAAACGAGAAAAGCCCTAATCATCTGTAAATGTTTTATCCGTTCGAGAGAAATAAAAGTAGCGAGAAAATATTTATTAATGAGCATTGCAGAATTGATGGTCGTTAAACTTCATTCGTAAACAACATGCTAGATTTCGCGAATACAACTAAAATGTGCTTTGAACCATCGTGCAATAACCGAATGCTGTCTCAATTGCTAATGTTCCTTGCAATAAATCGGGTGTAACGTTCTGGAAGAAACGAAAATACTTTGTACCATTGAAAAGTTTGTACAGAAGATACTAAAATCCAAATATATTAGTGGTATTCTAAGATGTTAATGGAATTTCTTTACTGTCTTCTGAAAAGAAATTTTGCATTAATTATCCCAAAACGTATACTGAAAAAAAATGAAGCGAAACCGAAATAAAAGTAAAATGTTTTTATTATTAGGTAAGCTTCCATACACTAAAACAAACCAGTTGTTCTGTAATTTAATCAAGGGTTGCGCTCATTTTGTGCTTATATTATAGGTTAGAGGAATTTAATAACTTTAGTTAGAAAAGCTTCGAGAACAGCTAAAGGGTTTACAAAAAAAACGCAATTCTCTCTCTGTTAAAGAGAGTGACTGAAGGATGTGAATTTTCTTTTATGAGATAAACACAATTTTCATCAAATTAAAATTATGATGAGTACTGAATATTCTGAATTCAAACATTTTCTCCAAAAAAGCGTTTTACCTTTTTGATATTATACCATATAAAGCTGCAATTTATAGTTGTAAAAAATTCACTTTTCTCTCCATAAATAAAAGCATTCAAAGATAATGAAATATAGTCATATTTCATTATCTTTGAATATTACATTATCTTTATTTTAATGAAATATAATGATATATAGTATATATAAAAAGAAGGTGTAAGTATTTCAAATTCTTTATTAACTGAAACTATAAGAGCTTTTAAAATTCTAGAGATATCAAGAAAATTTCTCCCAAAAGCTTCCATTAATAGTTTTAGAAGTAATGTAGCTTTATTGCCTAATTAAATATAATTAAAAAGAAATTGAACTTAATAGTTATTTAAACAAAGATTGTAGGTAAATTTTCTGCGGAATAAATTATTAGAACAATAAAACAGATAATATTTTGAAATATATTAAAACATTGATTATAAATAAATTCAGAAACTAATATTTGTTTAAAATTTTGTTTGTTTGTTTGTAAATTAACGTATTTACATTGATTATTCCCTATTTTGCTGCTTAGTAGTACTCAGTTGTATAAAATAAATTTATATTTATTTAAATTTATATTATATTTATAATAAAATTAATTAAATAAAAATAAATAAAAAAATAAAATTAATAAAATTAATTAAATATAATAAAATTAATTAAATAAATATAAATAAATTTATATTTATATTAAAAATAAAAGTTTAAAGATTTAGGAATATTAAAAAAACACTTTTCAAATTTTTTTTTTAAAAAACTACAATTTAGAAACAAATATCCGAAATTTTAAAAAGAGCTTAAAATGCTTTTGATATTTTATTCCAAAAATGTTGAGCAAATCATTAAGGTGTAGATTAACTTTAAATTAAATAAAAAATTTAATAAAACCTTTTAAAAATAAGTCCTTTTCAAGAAAGGGAAAAACTTTTCTCATGCTTTTAATAAATTAAAAAGTAGTCAAAAAGTCAATAGTTCAGCAATATTTATTTTACTATTCCAATTACTATTCCCTTATTTTCAGGAATTCCTACAAACTCCTTTTCAGCATCTCTTACAATAATATTTTTTGACATTCTAATTAATACGTCTTCAAAGAGTCATTCGAAGATGACATATTTTGATCAATATCTTTCGATTTTCAGCTGCAAGATAAATTCTCCAAATTTCTTAATTAAAGGCACTAAATTTACTAACAGCCTCATCAGAGAGAACTTATTTATCTGCAAAAGATCACTGTTGTTAGACATCCCTCGAAAGACTGTAATCAATCAAGCGCAGTCGAGCTTCTCTGTGCTTCGCTCCCCTGTTTACCGGACCCGATTGCTTTGTTTCAGTCCAGACAGCGGCTTTGTTGAGTCCAGACATCCAGCGTGCTGAATGGGCGCTCCAAGTGTTGCCCATTGATCATCATCCCGCCGATGTCGGCGTCTTCGAGATGGCGTGGCCACTCAGCAATTTCTCGAGGGGGAAGGCAGAGGCCGATAATTTCCCGAAATGAACAGATACTTCGTGTTCCGATCAAAAGATCTAGTTGGTAAATATCGCAAAATGTATCGCGGTAATGAAACACAACTCAATTGTTTACTTGTGTTAGTATGAAATATAGGATGAGCAGTATTGTGTAAAAGGCATTTTTGTGCTCACTTTGCTTTCATACTTATTTACTTTTACATGTACGATAAAGCAAAATCGTTTATTGACACACAAAAAAGCAGAAGAAAATAATTGCTAAACTGTCTAAAATATATTTCGTTTTAATAGTTTTTCTTCTGGTCTTTAAAGAAGTTCCAAGACTAGAACGTGAAAATTAAAGTAACATTAAGGCACTAATTTATTGTTTTAATTAACTCTTGCCCTTGCAAAGTGTTTGCTTTCTTACATGATTCATTGAACAGAGGTTTTGATAATTTGAGAGGATAAAAACAAATAGATTATAATTGATAGAAAAGAACTTCGAGTGATATTTTGGATGAAAAAGGGAGGGAAAATTAAAGGTAATCTATTCCTTCCTATACCTTTTTTTTAATCTTAGAATGAAAGAAATTCTTGAAGTACTAGGACTGTTAATATTGTGGTTAATTTAAAAGATATATATTACTGATATTGGATTGCAAATGTATAAAGTTAATAAAAATAAATTTCTCATACAAGAAATTTAAATCGAATATTCTTGTAAAGGAAGCCTGCAAAGTGAAAAAATAACAATTTAAATATGAGTGCAGTTTGGAATCGGGGGTGAGGGTAACTTCGTAAAAAATGTCTGGCAATATTTGATATTGAATAGTGTTCCCCTTGGATTCCATTAAGTAGAATTTAGAATCATTAAATATACTTCTAACGATATTGTGATTAAAAATTGTCGATTGTAAAATATATGTGCAAAACCTGAAACCCATATGTAGAAATGAAAATACTACGATCATGACAAAAAATACATTTGCACAGATTTTGTTTCTACCAGGATAAAATTAGATTACGCCTGTCTATGAATTCTGTTAGGAGAGGAATTCTATTTTCATCAAAATGCAGCTGTTAATAATCAAAATTCACGAATTCTGATATCAAAACAACTTTATGCCAAGCAGACATCTTTCTCCCTCCATATCGTCATTAAGTGGTATTTCTATTGATAAATCAATTATCAGATGACTGTGATTAATACCGTGATATGATTAATAAAAAAATGTTGATTTTCTTAAGTAATTGAATTATGTTAAAAATTTAAACAAATTTGTTTTTCTAATTTTTAAATAAATTCTTAGTGTTATTATGGGAATATTTATTTCACTCTATAGAATTACAATTTTTTTATGATTTAGAATTTTTACTAAGTTTTAAACAAATCTTATCAACAGAAATCAATTGGGATATTCAAATTGTCTTTGTAAGTGAACGCAACACACACACAAGACGGAGGTATTTACAACTTCTCTTTTGGATCTTACCATACATTTGCAGAAAGAATTGTACACAATTTTGTTTTAAATTCAATTTTAAAATCCGTTTTCTTAAAGAATTCATTTTAATGTACGAGAAAAGAAACCGAATCATAATCCGATCTATTTTTTTTCACTAAACGAGAAAGCAATTTCTATTGATATGAATCTCATAAAATATTTCCCTTTTCATTTTAATCTCCAACTATAAAAAAAAATGTTTTGTCTTAAGTATTTACATTGTTTTCACAAATGATGCTAATTCATGATTTTTAATTTTTCTATTCAAATTTTCTATATCCGCTTCATTTTCAATCATTTCATTAATTTGTGAATTCTATCCCATTTCTATACTGTAGTTGTTTATTACTTTTAAACATCTTTTATTAAACGTATGTTTTATTACGTATTATCCTTTAGTAAAACAGCTGTTATTAATATAATGTATTTTCACTTAGTTAGGACTCAGTACTAAATACTTCAATTTTAAAAAAATTACATGTATTTTTTACTGTGAATCGAAATTTAAGAATGGTTGCTCAGTTTATACAAACGGACGCCTTCTTTTCAAGTTACGAGATAAAGGACTTACGTTTCCAAACACAAGCGCCAATTAAAAAAAATATGGTTCTTGTACGAAGTAAAATAATTGCGCCGATAGGTTAAAATATCTCCGGAACCAAAAATTTTAGCTTTATGTATATAAAAATATACCAAGTGAATGGTTTTTAGGTGAATTCGGATTCCGGTAACTGAGAATTTGCAGTCGTTATTCTTAGAACTAGAAAAATTTGCAATTAAAGTTTTAAACAATAACTAATTACTGATAAAAGATATAAAACTTCAAAACTTATATATTGCTCTGAGAATAGAATAAAAACTATATAGTCAAAAGTAGTAGGAATATTAAAGGAATTCTGAGTGAAAAAAATATTAAAACATCAACTTATAAAGATATCCAAAAAAAGTATAAGAGTAAATAACGACCCAATATTTAACTTTACGTATTTTGATTTAAAATAAATAAAATGAGATTGATAAGATACATTTTAAACTCTATATGCATTAATTATAGTCCAAAGATTGTACAAATCTACTACAGTGTAATAGATTTAACTAAAATTTATTTTTGTATCACATAATATACAAAATCCTTTCATTGGTTGAAATATTATGTTTTTAGAAGAGTTTGAATTCACAGAATTATCTTTAAAAATTGAGAGTAATATATTATTCATTAATGCTAGTAAAAATGGTTTTAAACAACATGTTGACAAAATTAGCTTAATTGCTATGTTTTCATCATTAAAAAACACTAAAATTAACCAAATCAATAGTTATGATTGGCCCAAAGTGTTGATTGTAAGTTTCAATAGTTTTCTTTCGGAATTATGATAATGTGTTTTGGCCTTGCATATGTATTCTTGATCTTCAATAACGATAAAAAAAATCACTCCCAAAAGCTTCATTTTCTTTGCGTTGAATCGGTCGTTTGAATCTGACCAAAAGAACCATGATTTATTTTCGGAATCACTAAATAAATCACTAAATAATCATAAAATGTAGCACCTCTTTTTCCTCTTGAGCAGAGAGCTCGCCTTATGGTGTTTTGCAGAAGACAGTCAGTTGTACGCTAGATCTGCACTCGGAGGTCGACTTTTTCCATGCGCAACCCTTTCGCTGACGCCGACTGTTTTCGATTGGGAACAGTGGAAACTTTCCATCATAATGTTATTTAACCTAATTTTCCACGTCTGTCTGTAGTAATAAGTGTTTGAGAATTTTCTAGAGTAGTTGTGTTTGTGAAGAATAAATATAATGTAATTAAAACCGGGCAGTTCCTTAGAAAACCACAACACACCACTATAAAATGTGGTCCCCAATGTACTCCATATATCTTACTATTCAAAGCTCTATATTCTTCTCAAAAATAAAATAATTACTTGTTTCTTCTAAGAAGACACAAATGAAGATGATGGTATATTTTATAGATCATAATTTCTTAACTAAATTTTAAACATTTAAAAAAACGATAAAAATATTTGAAATATAAAACATAAATATAAAATGATGAGACATATTATTTAGTTCAAATTCTCAAGCCGTCAATGAATTATACAAAAAATGTCTGTATTAAAAAATTGTTAACAAATATTTGATTATGTTCTAAATTTTAATCATAAATAAAATTGAAGAAAAGGTTGCACATAAAGAAATTAGATATCACAGAAAATTTGTCGTCTCGAACATTCTTCTGGATTTGCTGACTCTCGCTAATGCTGTTTTATAAGGGTTATCAAAACTGAAACTATTACTGTTATCGGATACACGTTTCATTTGCTTTCTAAGGCTTAACTCTCCTTGGCACTGCTTTAACTTTGACAGATCAATGGGGGCTTTTAGAAATCGTTGAATTGGTATCTTTAAACTTATAAATCCATCGTCAAATGAAAGGTATAAAAAATAAAAAAAGGAAATTTAGGAAAACTAGAAGTAAAATAATTATATACTTTAAGTATTTCTGAGCATCGTCTGAGTTAAAAAAAATAAAAATGTACAGGAGAATTGTGCAATAAATGAAATAGGTATCTTTATAAAGGTTAATTTGAATTTGGACAATTTAAAAATATTGTTTGGAATATTCTCTTCGAAGTTACTCAGATAAAAGTGGATATTAATTTCCAATTACATGAATATTTGATAATTTTTAGCATTTTGAAAAATTCAGAGTATTAACACACTTGTCTCAAATAATAAAGGTGTAAAATCCCGATGAATTAGACCCGATTACTTAGAAGCTGATGTACAATATATAACATTTAGAACCAAAGATATTTTCTTTACTTTATAAACCGTTGGATTTACAAGGGAGAATAGTTAATTATTATAATTTAGACATTCTGAAATAGATCCGATAAAAGAACTGTACCGGTTTTTGACCTCATATAATTTTATATACGCATCAGTATTATACGTTTTCGCGTTTCTAAACGCTTGAACAAGAAAATTTTATTCATATTTTTTTAAAAAATAGGAGATTAGCTGCTTATGTTGTAATGAGTATTAAACTCCGTCATCACATCATAAAAAATTAAATTAAGCGTAATATATATGGTTAATTTTATATTTCTTTCATGGAGATTTATTATATTTCAGATATGGAACTGTAACATAAATCTTTAAGATAATACACTTTGCTAATATATATCATTATCTGAATTCTTAGGATATACAAATTAAAAGAATGGAAAATGATTTAGTTACAAATTTAAAAAGATAATCAAATCCTTTTTTCAAGAGGATCTTTATATAAATTATTTTATAATTTTAACGTCTGATTTAACAGCTTTAAGTCACTGGAAAGGAAATAAAATTTATATTTCACTGTCTAAAAATGGATTTTCAAATTCGGAAAATACTAATTCGTCCATTATTACTGAGATCAAACAAGTGTACAAACGTTTCAAATAGTATTTTATCTGGAAAAAAAAAAGAAAACTCGACTTAAAAATTCTACCTTCACAAACATAATAAGTCAATTAAAATTAAAAGTACTTCAATGCATCATATGACATAATCATACTAAATTCTAAATTATTTATCTTGTGTTCCTATGAAAATTGCAGTTGCTCAGTCTCGGCAGATATTGGAATTATGCGATTCTAAGTTCTTAACTGTTTCGGAGGAGCCTTCTCCTACCTAGTATAATAAATTTGTCTTGCAGTATATGAAGGGTGAATTTTAAGAGCTTTCGTTGATCTTAAGTCAAAAGCATTCGTGAGGGTGATCAACACATTCACAGCAGAATAATAGACAGAATTACGCTAAAATGCATGAATATCACTTTATATATTTTCCCCGTCGAACCGAGGAAGACAGTTTTAGGAAGAAATAAATATTTCAAGGAAGAATAAATGTAACTTACTCTTTTAAAATGTAAAATATATATATATATATATATATATATATATATATATATATACCGAACTATTAACAAAATTATTAATCATGAGATGTTTGGGGATACATTTCAATTATTAATTAAATTCAATATTTAGTAATGTACATTTAATGCCAAAATTAGAAGATATATTTTTAAAAGTACAGCATTTTCACCATGGTTTTTAAAAATTCAAATTGTTTTTAAAATCGGTCAGCACTATTAATAAATTAATGCTCTTAATAAAAAATCCTCTGTCTCACGCTTGCTACCTCTACGTAATAAAAAATGCATTTTCACTTTAAAAATATATTATTAGATATGAAAACTTTATAAATAATTACTGATGCTAGAGGTGCTTGACGAATTTCAAAGAATTACTTCATGCTTAAAATGCCTTCCATAGCACGGCATTGCACCCTGCCCTCGCACCAGAAGACTCAATGCATACTTAGAACTTTCAGAATGTTTTGAGACAAGTTAACATTGTTAGGGGGAATATAATTACTCTCTAACTACAACTAATCTCCGCGTATGAATATTCATGCACAGGGGTTGGGGTTATTAAGCTAAACGACTTTTCTCTAACAATCCTTTTAAACGCAAATCTCTGCTGCTATGAAGAAATTCTGCTTCAAATTTTAGTGAAGGGTCTTCATTGTCTATTAACTGTGCCTAATAATTAACTAACAATAAATAATGGGAGTTCAATAGTATTATATTTTTTTAATGTGCGTCTTATAAATTGGACTAAAACCCAGAAGATTAAATAATTTTATGGGAAATATTTGATGGGTTCAGCCAAAGATTCGCACACATGACCTTGTGTTACGTATGAATAACTCTTATACGCTAGGCTGCTGTGATCTATTGGTAAACTCTCAGCTTCGGATCGATTTGGTCTTGATTCCACCGAAATACCGTCGTGTAAACGGGTCTATGGCATATTAAATCCACCTGAACCAAACGTCTTCTCACTGTTTTAAAGTAGAAGTTTGAAGGAGGGGACGCAAATTCAGGTGTCTTTCTCGTCCCATGACGAAATTTACGATGCCTGTATCCCAAAATAGCAATAGCAGGGCTTTAAAAACGGAAAGTTTATATAACTAATTTAAATTAAATATCCTAGTGTGTGGTGATTGGCGCTTGTGAAATATGTTCCTAGTCGCATAGTACTCCATATCGAGAGTAATATCACTGGGGGTACTGGGTCAGGAGTGATCGTTCTCTGTTCCAGATCTAAATTACGATCTGAGATGTATGAATGACTTTGCATGAATGTAGTCCGCCCTCTAAAAAAGGTTGTGACGTGTGTGTAGCTAAGTCGTTCTCTTGGGCCTAGATGGCGCTACTTGTAAAACAAAGAGACACATTTCTTAAGCTTAAAATCTTCTGATCGTATCATGCGGAAGCTTGTTCATGGCAAGTGCCATTAGTTACAACAAAACACAACACAACAACAAATTAAATTTAAGTTATTCTGAATTTCCTTAAAGAAATATCGAGAAATGGCCGGTATTTTACATAACATTCGGGACTGTGGGAAGATCTGGTGCCAAACATGTGTAAGTGCTTCTGTTCTAAACTTGAAACATTTCTATGGTATATGAATATTTTATTAGAGTAATAAATAATGCTGCATTTTCATATGACTGCTTTATTTTCTGATATATCTTTACTTGATTTTTGCCCACGCTTATGAAGGACACTCAAGGGCAATAATTTAAATCATCCTTTTCGTGCATGCCTCGGAATTATATTTGTAGTCTGGACTTAAGTTTGTAGTCTAAGTTAAGTTCTGGGTTAAGTTTGTCTCATCTGAGCTAAATCACCATGTATATCTTAATACAATCTATAACAAAAAAATGACGCAACAAGAAGGAGTTGTCCGATAATGAGTAGTCATTTTATGAATTACCTAAAAATTAATTTTTCCCACCAAAAATCTTCATTTCCCTATCGCCAAATAAGTAACGAATTCAGTTTGCTTTTTCCCAACTCTAATAAGGTTAGGCTTAATGTGTTTTTGGCCTATTATTTAAAACAATTCAGTTTATTGTTTTTATGTTTAATGTATTTAAAATTAATCATTGTTAGTTAATTGATTTTTCGTACTCATATAGAAGTACTTTCGAATTTCAAAAAAATTACAGAATAAATAAATTATAAAAGTTCTAATCTATATTGCGTTACCCTAACTGGTGTAGAAAATTCACGCATTTTGCATTGCCTCAATTGGTCTGGTTGGTAGGGCGTTGGATTTGCATCCCTTGGGGTGTGAGGTCGAACCCGCCACTCGAAGACTCTTCGTCTGTGAAATTGGTGGAAGTTAAATCTGTCGTGGTCACAAAATCCTCCATGTCGAGAATGATATCACTGGGGGTATTGAGTCAGAGGGGATCGCTCTCTGTTCCAGATCTAAACTTCGATCTGTGAATGAATGAATGAAATGCATGGTTGAAGACCACCACGTAAAAAGGGTGTGTTACGTGTGTGAGCTAGAAATCAAACTTCTGCCCTCGACTGCTCAAGAGTCCATACCTTCAGAAGCTACTGCACCTCTCTTTCCGCGTTAAAGCGAAACAAGAGAACAACAAGAACAATTGCAGTTATTCAATAAAAAGTAACTAAAATAAATTGTTAATTTAATTAAGAAGTGATTTTAAAATAGTATTATTTATATTACTTGTTGTATTGAAAAAGTACACCCATCGGATTTTAAACTTAGTTCGTCGAAGAAAGTTAAGTCTATACGCATATTTGGATACGCATATAGAAACTCAAAATTATCACAAATTAAATTTATGAAATTTAATATATGGCTTTATTTTTGCAAATGTAGATAATAATCCTGTCTGAGACAAAATTCCTTCACTGATATACAGTCTATTCAAAGCTCTTTTCATCTTCATATAAATTCGATAATTCAAAAACTCAACAAAGTCGATGAATCATCAGTCAATATGATCTAAATATCTATGTTTTGGATACAAAATAAGTCGGATTTCGCGAAATGTTGCTCAAAATTGCTTATTTTTTGCTTCATTAACGATCTGAATTTCATATGAATCGCATTTTGTAAGTAAAGAAAACCTCCAGCAGAAAAAAAATTATTTAATATTTTTAAATTATAAATCTAGCACTTTTTTTACTAAATTTTTATCAGATACTTACAGAAAATACGTTTATCAATCTTTTAATATATCAATTTATGGACATTAACTTTTAACCTAGAATCACCCGCACGTTTTCGATTTCAAATAAATATGTTACAAATATGCTGTCTAAATGCATCAACAACTATATTTCCCCTTTGCTGATGCACTTTCAGTAAAGCTGAATATTTTATTAAACTTTTATACTCGAATGCATCTTTTTACCGAAGGAAATACTGTATTTCACCTCTAATCGCTTCATGAATTTTGCCCCGCTCTCCGCGTTGAGTTTCATTAGCTTTAGTAATACTCGCTCAAGGCTCTTTAGGGGGGTCACCGTGAAGATTATATTTATTTTTAATGAATATTTTTAGCTTTATCTATTTGAAAAACTGATAAGATTGAAAGCTTAATGTTTCATCCGCTGCAGGTGAATGCATAATTTCCTCGAAAGGCTCTTTAGTGCGCAGCTTTTAACTTCCTAAATGAGCTTCCGTAAGAGGATCGCGCACTTGCACTCACCTCCAGCAGACGAATTTGGATCGCTATTTTTTTAATGCAAAAAATAAGTGATAAAAAATCTTACGAGGTATATTAACCGCTAAATTAGCCCCAGTTTACGGTAATGGGGCGATCTACATAGTAAGGCCGCAAATGCATAAAGTTCTAATTATGATGATTAATGCAATATTTATCGTATTTAGTATATGTTCTCAATTCCTTATATTTGTGTTTTCAATTATTTTAAAAAGCATCATCTATACAACTTATATAAATGTGAATGGTTGAATGTATGGATGATGTTAGTCAATCACGCCAGAACGACTGAACGAAATTGAATGAAATTTAGAGCAGAGATAGATTAGAGTATAGAATAGGACATAGGCTACTATTTATTCCGGTTAATTGATTGGTTAATCTTTTATTAATTAAAAACTAACTTTCCAGCCAAAAATCTTCATTCCCCCACCGCCAAATGACTTCGGCTTCAGTTTGTTTTCCCCCACGCTAATGAGGTTAGGCTTAACACGCTTTCGAGCGATTATACCAAATGATTCTGTTTATTTTCTTAGTTTTTGATGCAATTAAAACCAAAAATTGTTAATTAATATATTTTTTGTATTCATTCTGAAGTACTTTTCTGTAGAACTTTTAGGTACTGTAGTACTTTTAGTACTTTTCCCTTTGCCAGATGCAATTGATAAGTCACCAAATTATGTAAAAGTTCCCATATTTCTTACAGCGATTTTAAAGGGAAAAATCGCCAAATAATGTAGAATTTCAGTGGATTTCTTTGGTGATTATTTGCTTGCGTCCTTCTAACGGAAAAAATACCAAATTTTGAATTAAAGTAAAATTTTATTAGGGAAATTAAAAATTTCTAATTCGTATTGCGTTACTCCAACTGGCTTCAAAAAATTTACGCATTTGGGTTGCTCCAATTGGCATTCGTCAGAGGTTCTTGACTTGATTTTGCTTTGTTCAGACAATTTTGAATAATTGGTTTGCTGTTTTGTTTTATTTCAGGTACACACTCTAAATAAATTTTTTAGGTTGATGTGGGGGCTATGCTTTGATAGACAGCCATTCTGTGCTTTGCGAGGTTGGTAATTTTTCGGTAGTTATTATTATTACAGTCATTTTTTAACGTTATTGTAATTCGTTCTTTTTATTCATTTCCCTTGATTTTTTCCTTCTTAAATTATTCTTTTTGCCAAATTTCATTGTTTCCGATTAATTTTTTGGTGTGCATTCCATTTTTCTGCATTTATTGATTTTTTAAAAATCTTTCCTTTTAATTTGATACAGTATTCAACGAAATCTTAAATTGGAAACTATATTCCTGCTGTTCGAGTTACATTAAGCCATTTTTCAAAAATTTGACAAAAGCTTTTGGGGAGGGGAGGGTATTTTTAACAGCATCATAATGATACGGTTTGATGGAATTTTACATAGTGATCAGACTTTTAGTTCTCACAAATAGACATCAAAATGTCCACGCTTTCGAAGTTGCCGGTAAAAGATTATATCTATCTATCTATCTATCTATCTATCTATCTATCTATCTATCTATCTATCTATATATATATATATATATATATATATATATGATATTCCAAAGTAGGAATTGAAAAAAGTGAAAATCAAAAGTAACACTGGAATCTGTGTAAGTAATCATTTATTGTTACTTATTTTGTGTTTCTGATACATCTAAGTTCTAAAATAATCCTTATACGAGTCAATTTTTCCATTACTTTTTAGTATCCCATTTTCTATGGTTCATATATTTATTATACTCTAATAAATACAGATACCATATTTGTTTCAGATTTTTATGTATCTGTTCATTAAAAAAATAGCGGTTCATAACATTTATATTTGTTCCACTTCGGTATAGCCATAGAAATAACTTCTGAAGTTTAAAACGAATTTAAATGGAACTATTTATTACTGGCTATAAACTTCGGGAGGAATATTTAAAGTTCGGTTGGAAATAAACCAGGTAATATCGAATCCGCTTCGATCGAGGCAAGCGCATTTAAAGCTAACGACTTCCCGCACTGCACGCGCGCACGGAAGGCCATTCGGAATATTCTTTGATTTTTAGGAGCAAAACCAGATGGGATAAACTGAAGCATAAAATATTTCCAGACCGATATTTTACGATTTATTTAAATACATATCAGATGTGCGAATTCAATTTTCGACATAAAGGAGTAAACAATATAAAAGCACGCCAGAATGCCCCCCGGATTAGTAAAGAGGAGAGTTTATTCCCTTTCACGCCCATTCCTTTGGGGCCATGAATTCAAAATAGAAAATCCGTATCCATAAAATGCAAATTAAGAAAATTTCCATGAATTTCTTTTTTCCAGAGACTTAAAGCCTCAGCCCAAATTTTAATGATCATTGAATAGATCGATGACTATAAACAGTTCATTTATGGCATTCGGCTAAACCTCAAACCGCATTAAAGCTTTTTGCATTTTTCTTTACGTGTTTCGAATTTATAAATATTTTTAACATTTGTTCCCATAAAAATTATTACGGTAAAAAACTAGGGTTTATATAGTAGAATAAAAAAATCTAAAGTTTAATTTAAGTAAATTAAGGTCTCAGCATATTACAAAAAATAAGTTAAAAACTACATTTGCCTAAATTTTAATAAAATTATCAACCTTTTATCCGTTTAATTTGAATAATTTCATAATTTAACCTGTTCAATGGTTCACTTGATTTGCATCTAGAATGGTATAAGACTTACCTTACAATTGCAATCCTTATATCTATCGATTATTAGCGGATAGCGCTAGGCCCGAACTCCGAATCTTATGGTTAGTAGCGGAGTAACATACCGATCAAGCAAAAGGGACCCTTTGGTTCGAAGGATGTTATCTGGCTTATATAGCATTCACCACATATATTAAGGTTTTTTTATTAAATTAAAATCATTCGTTGACTCTTTTCCATAGTTTTTAATAATTACAAACTTAAACTGCCATAATTTTTAATAATTTTAAATATAAATATCTGTTTCTTACAAGCTGAAATAAATTTATTCAAATCTTTAATATACAATTCCTTGTAAGCACAAAAGGGGTTAAAACAAATATTTCAATTTGGAAATGACCCAGTCTTCATTAAACAAACAGAGCCAGAATTTGATGTATTAAAGTCAAATGTTAGCATATAGCTAGGAAATGTTTTGAAGATTAGTTTTCAAATTAGAATTGCATTGAATTTTAATTTTTATCGAATATTCAACTGTATTTTCGAGAGATGAAAGCATTCATTTTAAAGATTAATATTTTTTAAATACAATTATAAATGTTGATTTCTTTAGATGTACTATTGCTCGAATAAAAAATAAATAAATCAATCAAGCTCAGCTTCAAGCATAGTATTAAACT
>JAOUZG010031824.1:708562-725427 GCA_026289955.1 Argiope argentata | reverse complement strand
TATATATATATATATATATATACTCAGTAATCTGTTTTGTTGTTAATAGTAGCACTGGCCCTGAATAAGCTTCACCGAAGTATCAACCGTTTTTAAGTTCAAAGGAGCGTCTCTTGTTTTTGAAGAAGCGCCAACTAGGGCCAAGAGTACGATTTAGCTACTCACTCATCACAGTTGCTTGACCACCCCCTTTTTACAGGGGGGGGGGGTAACAGTCATATACATTACAAATAGAATAAAGAAGAACAGACATGCCAGAAACGGGACTCGAACCTGGGTCACTCAGTTCCCGGGGGAGACGCGCTCCCCATATGAACTCCGGAATTTTTTTTCTTCTAATTAATACGCTTTCAACTACGCTGATTATTTTCATTTGTTTTACTTACCTTATATATTTCCTCTACAAAAGCTATTAAAATAGTTTCAATAATTTTATTTCAATAACGTAATATTGTTTTTGATTTTATGCTTATTGATATATTTCTTTGCTTCACTATATGCGTCTTAATTAATACTATTTCCATTTAGGAGTCTAAACAACTTTTAAATCCTTCTATGCGTTGTACCAAACTTTTCAACGAGTAACACTTTTACTTTCATTTATTCTTTTAGCTTATAAATTTTACGCATTATTAAACTAAACGCCTTTCAAGAAGATAATACTCCTCCCACCAATCAGACCCTGTGAAATTATTTCATCATCTCCCGGGGAATTTCACTTAAAACTAATGCCTAATGGGAAGCCTCACGCAATTAAGACAATTAGAAACTGGAACGCTTCGGTTTGAAGATATAAAATAAAGTTCCACACAACCTTATCGCAATTTCCGGCAAATGATCTACTTGGGCGACCCCATCGAGGAGAAAATTTAATGTATTTCGAGGCCATGATTGGTTAAATACTTGAAGAACTTGGTAAAATATCTCATTAAATCTGAACGCTCTTAACATCCCGTAATTAAGATTTTACACAGCAAGTTTTACCACTGTTTCCAAATTTTAACAAGTTATTATTACTCTATGCGTTTAAGGCCACTGTTTCTGAAGTGTGAAAGGGGATCGCATCCTCTTTGGAATGGAAATAATCCAACTAATTATGCATAGGGTCTTCCAAATGAAACGGTACAGTCTGAGTAAGTCACAGCATTAGGGATTCTTCGATATCGTAAGAATCTGATGTTTAATTTAAGTAGCGTTTCTAAAAGTTTGGAAGTCATTTCATGAGAAAAAAATTTCATCTTCTAATTGTCTAATTTTGTGGAATTTTATATTATTTTAACTTATTTCCTCTATTGTTTGAAATAGATCGTTATTTACGGTGTGAAAATAATTTATCTAAAGAATGCATTTAATAAACCGTAAGAGGAGTCAATACTGTTCTCTTAAGTTTGGTTTGGTTTAGTTTAGTTATATAAACATCCTGCTATAAAGCAGCACTAAGGCTATTTTGGGAGAGATCTCGTGATTTTGAGCAGTGGTCAGATGACGAGGATGACACCTCAGGTAGCATCCCCCTCTCCACATCACACTGTATCAGTGGCGAGACATTTGTCCATGACAGATTTAATTTACACCTTTATACGACGGTTTTTCAGTGGAATCAGGTATCGAACTTGAAACAATACTGCTCACGAGCCCAGACCTTAACACAGTCCACCGAGTCTCCTGTGTTCTGTTAAAAAAATGCCATATGGCAAATTATTTGGATACTAATTTGCATCAAAATTTCAACACAGAAAAAAATAAATCGACAGGAGTAAGGATCGTTCAATTAGATTTTAATTATAAAAATAATAATTATTGCCTCCAAAAGCCCCACGTAAAATGAAATTGTGCCTCTTTAAGCTCTATTCCCAATACCTTTTTGCTATCTCGTTGCAGAATCTAAATTAATTTTTTAAAGCCTCTACGTTTGTCTATGTTTAGTGTTCACAGAGCACATTACTATGCCAAAATGGAAATTTTCCTTACGCCATTTACATTTTCTTTAATGGACTCTTAACTCTAATTTAAATTTACACTTACAAAAAAACCTGCAAAAAATAGATAGATTAAAAGCAAAATGCATTTGGAACTATTTCGTGGCGGAGTCATCGATTGGGAAGAATCGTTATATTGGTGCGTCGTACTTTTAACGGTAATCGTTTTCATAGGATGTACAAAACCCACGGGAACAATGCTTCCGTGGGCGATGCGTAGCGAGGAAGGATTTTTAGCGGGGAGCAAAAGAATGCTGATGAGCTACTAATTGCCAACAAAGTAAAATTTTATGTTAGGCCCTAATGAGAGCTATGGTGAAACTGGGGGTAAAGAAAGGATGTGTTGCTTTTAATGAGCCAGATAAGAATGGAATTCCGTTGTTCTAAGAGTTTTTGTAGTTACCGCAGAAGTAATTGAGTAAGCACTGGTGCTAATTTCAAAAGAGCTCTTTTATGTTTTGTTTATTAACGAATATTAAACATAATAACGCCTATTCGTTTAATTTTTGAGGACAATAGAGCAAACTTCATGAAAGCAAAAGGAGTTAGGGAAAGGACAAAAAAATACATCTTTACAAGTTAGCCTTAAACAGGTATATTGCATCGCTATAAATAATTTTGTATATATTTAATTAAACTCAATATATATGCTAAGCTCTGAAAGAATTTGAAAAGAGTATATGTATTCTTTTTTTTTCTTTAAGATAATAGACGAATTAAGTAGAACTAATATAAATATTGTCATTTTGGCTGCTTATAAATATTGCTGAACTTTGTAAGAAACTTCAAATGAGGAGATTTTGAAAATATCACTGTTTTTGGTGACCCTCTAGGGTTCGTGTAATTTTCAGGTCACATTTTAATTTATCGACAATTTACAAAATAATTTTAGCTTTTTTCATGAGATGGAGTCTAAATCTTAACTCTATGACGTTGCAAACACAAACAATACTATTATTCATGACCATTGCTAGGCTCATCCAATTGAAATAGCAAAATAATCGTTGTGCCACTGTTGACAGTAAAACTACGCGAAACCACTTGATCCAATTGGAATTATTTTTGTCAGTGATTACCAAACTATGTTTATGGATGCATGTACATTGGTGCCTTACACCAAATGCAAATTGTTCAAGGGACTTTCGCATATGAGCTATTGCACACAGAAGTTCAAATTTTATAGACCGGTGTGACTTGAAAGTCACATAATGATTATAACGCCATAAAATGAATTAAAAACTAAAATTTGATTTCATTTGCATGCATAGGTTTATAATTTCTGATTTTTCGTACTCACAATTTTTTTTGTGTTAAAACAAAAATTCGACCCATAAAGGGTTAATATAATATCTGATGTTACAATTTTTTCAGATTAATAGCTAAAAGTATTCTAAATCTATGGTTTTGTTTTGAAGAAAAATGGTTAGAATGTAAATAGCAGGCATGTCTATTAATGAAAGTTCAGATTTCTTAATGACAGATTTCTAAGGATAATTTTTATTCAAGATTGGACTTGCATTTGTTGGAAGTTGGTTTATGCTTCTTTTTGCACAATGTCAATGAATACCACCGTTCTGGTTTAAGGCATTCCTTAACGGCTTCAAAATTTCTAACCTGCCATTGTTATAAATCTATCTTTCGCAGTTACATTAAAGTAGGTGAACATTACCAAATGAAACCTCCTGTTGATGAAATAAAATAGTGTGTCCTATAGTAGAATATTTAATCATGTCTTAAACGATACACATGACGAAAATGTATTTTGGTTTTTAAGTCATTCCAGTAATAGACATCATGATGAGCGTCAATTAATTTCAAAGAAAACTTATAGTTGAATGAAAAAAAAAACCTTATATAATTATTTGCAATTGTTTAAATACAAATTAACTTTCTTAACTCTGAGCACTCACTTCACTTCTTAGCCACAGGCTTTGAATTAAAAGCTATTAGAGACTAAAATTGATATTTGAGATGAAGAATTTTAACGATCTCTAGTCATTAACTTCAGCTATTTTGACTATCAACTTCATAAAAATAGAAAGATTAAGAGTGCAAAAGACTGAGAATAAAATCTAAAAAAATGCTGATGCAGGAACATTAAACATGTCAGAAATGTAACCGAAAGTCATAAAACAGAGTTTAATTGTCGATTACTGTTATTATTTAAAAAAGGTATGGTATAGTTTGAGGTTTTATGGCACAATAACTGATATGGTAAGTTATGCTGAGCCAAATAAATTTATTTCTAATTCAAAGTTTAATAAAAAGTAGTTTCTATAAATATGACACAAAAATAACTGTTCATAAAGCGATGATAAATTACAAAAAGTCATAACGAAACCATATTAATGAGTTAAAATTAATGAACATGATTTTATAGAATTTGAAATGCTAAAAAGGTTCTCATGTGGATCTCTTCCAAGCAACAACGGCAAAATCACTGCAATAGTTTTAAAGTAAAACATACCCTGATCAATAAAACATGAGCATTCAAAAAGGAGATGATGAACTATTACTCCAGTCAGATTGTGAACACATAGGCAATTGATCATTTCATAACAGATGTCTATTCAGGAATCTATTATGGTAGGTTCTCAGACGAATTAAAACTCCGTCGTGTTTTCGATAATTTAATGAAGGTAAATTTTCTATGGGGCTTGCATGTCTGAAGTTTGTTTAAAATTTTCGAGTCCCACTGGGTTTTCCTGTTAATGTAAAGACATCGTTTAGTTTGCCTCTCCAAATCGCTTGCAGGTATGGCTGTTTCTGAAAAACGCGTTGCGTATTTAACGCTCTTATCAGCCTACTCATTCCCACATGGTATGTTATCCATCATGTTATCACCCATATGTTATCCATGGTATATTATCATTATCCAATAAATATGTAAAGACTCGAGGAAAAACTTATAAAATAAGTTTCAAATCTTAAAAATAATTGGAGGATTTTGAAGTAATGTTTTTTTTTGACAATATGATTTTGAAGTGATTTTAAAGAATGAAAAACATTTAAATAATCAGTGTAAATTATTAAAACTATTATTTAAAATTTGATGTATAAATCGACACTCGCAAAGAAGGAGATCATTCAGGGAGAGCAGTCATTACCAAGCCTATTTTAAGAATAATTTGAAATAAGAGTTTTGCGTGAAGATCTATCGTTTAATCCCAATGGATATCGCAAATCCAAGTTCCGATCGTATGATGATTAAAATGTCAGTGGATTCTAGAATTCCCTATTTTGTTGAATATTTCCTACACTACAAGCACAAAAAAGTAAAGTATTCAATTATCAATGAAAATAACTTTTGCTAGCAAATTTAATTCAAAAATATTCGATTTTAGTATTTAAAATCCTTAAACCAACAATACCTTAGTATATAAAATATCATTTGTTAATAACAAAAGATAAAATTAAAGAATACCCATAAAAGAATGCAATTAAATAAATTTCTTCAAAATCAATCAACTGAATTAAATAATAGGACTATTTTTATCAAAATATTATAATCTAATTATTATAATCTTTGCTTTGAAAATGAATTTTCATATGTCATTATAATAATTATTTTAATTTTACATTATCAGTAATCATATAAGACAAACGTACAAAAGCTATTAGAATATGAGGTTAAGGTGCAAAATAAACATTAATTGAATTCATTAATATTCCATACAAAACGTAAAAAGAAATAATTGGTTAAGAAAGACTGCTGCATCATATTTAGAGGTTACTAGCTTAATTTACAGAGTTTCCGTTAACATTATTAGAACCTTTTCCAAATCATTTTATATTGTTCAAAATGTTAACATACTTATAAGCTACAAGTTGCTCATAAATTAATTGCTTAAATTAAAACTTCATAAAAATAAAATAAAAAGTAGAAGGAATTTGTAATTTTAGATACTTCGAGCGATTTTATTGTCGTTTATATTGAACAAGAAAACTACTTGTGATTTGACAAAATAGTTTCTTCTGAAAAAAAAAATGTTTTTTTAGAAAATTGGGCTCACTTTATATAATTAATATACATACATTTCTTTAATTTTTTTTAAAAAGTGATTATTTATTTGAAATGTATCCATCAAAGGCAAACTTTTTAATAAAATGTGTAATAGAATGAAAAATGTTCAATACGATTCAAAATGAAAGCCAAAATTTCTTCCATGAATATCTCACTGAAAAAATTTCTTCTAGCTTGCAAAGTTTAGAAAGGAAAATGAATTGCCCGAAAGATCTGATTTTTGTATTTGCAAGATTTTCAAAGTTTCAACGTTTCTTGCAATCTAAAATCTTTTTTCTGAAATTATGTCTGTCTGTCCTCAGAGGAGATATCTTTGAAACTCATCGGGCCCAAAAGTCAAATTTCTTTTATAATGTCTAACATAGACAGAAGGCTCGGATGATATTTATGTCAAGAATCTTAAAGAGAAATCACTTGTATAAGAAAGTAAACACTACAAATCGAATATACCCCAAACAAGGAGGATGCGATTTAGTATATGGATTTACAATAAAAATTGTTGAAGAGAAGCACATTTGAAACAAATCTTCCATCGGCTTGATCTTGTATTAGTATATTTAACATGCGGTGTGGGATGCCTATAAATCCAGCAGAGCAATAAGCTAAATGTTCACAATTTAGTAGGCAATTTTTACACTAAATTTGCAGATCTATGTAAAATCCTTCGCTTTTAAAGAATATACATTGTTCAAAGCAACAATCCGATATGCATGTTATAAATGTGCAAGAATGCAATGTTTTAAGAAGAAAAATTTATGTTTTGTTTACAGGAGGAAGAAAATCAAACCATGTCTTCCTTGTGATCTAGACATCCTGGATTCAAATCCTGGTTCGGGCATGGTCGTTCTTTATCTGCTCTATCGGTGAGATGCTTGAATGTCCCCCCCCCCCGTTAAAAGGAGTTGTGGAAGCAAAATGTGATGTGTGAGTAGATGCTCCGTATGTGATAGTTTGTAGCTATTTGGTCTGTGTTGTCTGATTCTGTAAGCCCCGTGGGATAATTAGATGTGCAAGGAGATTTCTAAATCTTCAATAAAAAGTCAACCTTTTAAATCCTGTTGCTAAAATATTAGTGAGATTCTGTGAACTAAATTATTTATCATTTCATTAAAAAAAATTCATGTATATTCTGAAATTCAATTAACGTGAAATTTCTTGTTTGTTAAGTAATTTTTATGCTTTCTACATATAAAATACAAACATAATATTGCAGAAATTAATTTCACGCCTAACAAATGAAAATTTTCACCGTCTTTATTTATTATTTTCTATCTATATCTGGGAAATAACCAACACATTTATTTGCTCTTGAAGAGTTTGCGTACTGCTTACTTAATTAAGAGTTTAAGCAAAACACCGGTAGCCTGTTTATTCCAACGCTTTGTGTGACAGAGCATCTATTATCCCGAAGTGATTCCAATGACAGATTATTTATTATGCAGATGCGATTTTATGCTCATTACTTTTTCCCCCTGCGACCGTCTCCTGCAAGTGCAGCGAATCCAATTGTTCTCGTATGTTTTAATTAATAATGTCAGGGAAAAAAATTAAATGATTTATTGCGACTAGGACTCGCAGTAAAATGAAATACGTGAAAAATATTTAATTACAATATCGCTGATTAAAAGTGATAGATGGGATAATTAAAAGATGGATGGGATCTTCAGCATAAAGGTATAAGATAAAAACATTTATAATTATTTATAGAGTTTTATTCTCAACTGTAATTTAGATAATAATAGTGATGAATATTTCACTTTTATGACTTAAATTTTCCTTTTTTATGTTTATTGTTCTAAGCTGTTAATCATGTCCAGAAATTGTGAAACTATTATTTTTGAATTTCATCTCGATTTTCTGCATAAACAAATATAAGAGAAATGAAGTTATTTATTTTTTATTTCAAAATTATACTTGATTTATTTATATAGATATTGTCTTTACAAATGTTGAGTCTATTCTTGATCAAATCAGATCGTTTTGAAAACACAAATTTATTACTAAGAAAATATTTTTTAATGATTGATATCTACGGAAATAAATGTTTTCAGCATTTAAAGATTGCTTATAGAGTACCACCCACATGATCACCCGACCTCGAACAAGAAATTTATAGCTTTGTAAAAATTAAATAGTCAAGCCAAAAAAATGAAATTTTGACTAACATGAATAAAAAAGTATTTTCAAAATTCATCAAAATTTTGCATTTAATCAAAAATAAATTGATTTTGAATTTGGGAAGAATCGTTGACTTTCTTGCAAATACTAAATGATGATGGAAATTTTTTTACGCATATGTATTCAAATATAAGTACTCAATTTCTTACAACACATTTAAAACAAAATACATTTCTTTTAAAAAATGAAAAAATTAAGTTTAATATAAAAAAATTCTAAAATATTTCAGGGGATTTCATTTTTTTTTATTTTTGCTATTTTTTGTTCTATCCCATGTAAATATATTTAGAATAAATTTAGGTATGATTTCATAATTTCCTTTAAATGCTAATTCTCCACAAATATTTTATTTCGCAATTGCTTAATTTTCCAAGGAAATTAACTTTTGACCAGATAAAGAAACCGGAAACATCAAATGCATAGCTCATTTTCTTTTAATGTTTGACTTAAATCTTTATTATCAATTTCATTTAAATGCTTAAAAGTTAAGGCATCTGTAATGTTTTATAGATATTTAATTCTAATTGCTATATTATTTTGAGGAATTTCATTGAAATGTATTTTTCCCTCTTAACAATTTAAACATTTATTTTACTGAACAATACATTTTATTACACTATTTTAGTTAAATATAAATATATTATTTGGTGATGAAACGATAAAAATTAAATTGCACGTTTTCCTTCATTTTTGCTTGTTTTAAAGTCCACTGTCCCCTTCAATTAAAATCATTAAATATTAAGTAACAGTTACCATTAAGATTGGGATACAGTCTATGGATGAGATGACAAGAATTTTTTAAAACAAAATTTGTGAATTTAAAAAGAAACAACAATTTTAAAGTAATTAAAAATCATTTTAATACACAATAAAATTTTAAAATAGTAGAAGAATTACTTTTTAAAGAAGTAATTTTTAAAAAGGCTGTTTCTCAATCCATAGCCATATAATTTAAATTAATAGGTTTATATTGTTTTCAGAAAATGTATCAGATTTCGGGTTATAGTCTAATATAGAAAAAAATAGATTTCCCGCTCAAACTTGCGCTTTAATCGAATAGATGGAGACAATTAAACAAAGTTCATTATATTTATATACATTTTTCCTTAAAACTAGACTACATGATTGAAAACTACGACTTCTAAGAATCAATATTATAATATTATAAAAGAGTCCTTCAAAGTTATACATTATATAAAAATGTGAATAAATTTTGAGCTGAAAATGTTTGAATTTTCAGACAGTTTTTGGTTCTTTTCGATAAAGATCGGTAACCTCGGTGGATGCTTGGTGCAGGCGAAGATCAAATCTCCTTTCCACTTCCAAGAACCGCAGTGCCCCAATGTCTTCAGATTCCCAAAGTAGGATCCTAGAATTGATAACCTAGAACATCCACTCCTCTTATCCATTTTGTTGTCAGCAAAAGATCTTCTACTTCAAACCTCAGGTATCGTGTGCTATCAGAATAAGTGTAATTATCGAACATCTATCACCATCAGTACATCCTCGAAAACCGACATTTGTTTCTAACTAGAGCATAACTATATTCATGATTAATTCAATTCATATATTCACATTTAATTACTATAAAATTTCACATATTTACTGTTAATTAATTATTTAACTGTATATAATCGCAATTAATTAATTACATTCATATACTCATAATCAATTAAAATCAGCAATTGTTCAAGGTGGTTTCAAATTTTATTTTTTTTGCATCATCTATCTCTCTGAAAATGGAAATTTTAACATCGTAAAAATGTGCTTTTATAAGATTTATATAAATACGCTTCAAATACCTTTTTAATATTATCTGTGTAAATACAATTATTTAATGCCCTTTTAGTTATCATTAAGATCGCGATAGCACTAAGAATGCGTAGTACACTTATGGTTCAGCTTTAGTAGTCATTACTTATCAGCGAATAAATAATATGAAGTTAATTTTTAAAGATAAGGCCAACATCAGATTTTTCAATAAACATTTGAAAACATTAAGAATATCTCTGAATTGTCTAATATTTTTCAAAAAATTAACTGAAACTAAAGTACGAAAAATCGGGTATTTTTGTATACTACTTTAAAAAAATGCATCTTGATGGAAAAACAAAATTTTTCATTAAATTCTTAATACAGCGTTCATAACATTGAACCATCAAGCTTCGAATTGCTGTTAAACATTAATTAATTGCTGATTTCCTACTTGATGAAATGTACTTGATGAAAAAAAGACATTTAAAAGGAAGACTGACTATGTAAGGACTGTTTTCCTCTAATTTCATTTTAAAAGTCATTTATTTTGGCGTTCAATTTTTGAAAGATCAAGTGAAACTAAGACCAGTTTTAACAAGTTCGAGATAGTTATTTCAAAATAAAAACAGCAAATATTAGCTTTGTGAAGATGGAAAAGAAAGAGTTTTCATCTGTTAACTCCTTCTTGGCATTTGCTTAGGACAAATGAAAATTATGTACTCTCCGGCTTCGCCCCCTTGAGCATAAATTAAAAGACATACAAATTTGTTTCTAACAATGAATTATTTCTGAGAATATATTCTAAGGTTATTGTACAAATAATAAAATAAACAATAATTATTTGTTTTTTTAGTGGTTTTCTAAGTATACACTCCTTGTGTGCCAACAAGTATACCAACTGTGATCATAGAAAATTTAGCCCGACTTTGTTGGCAAAATTTCAATTGATTCAGTTAATAAATGCTTGCTTGTTTGAATTTATATGAAAACATTTTCATTATATTTGAAAGCATTTGCTGACCAGTCAGAAACCAAATTAAACCAGCAACGTATTTTTTCTAAACTACATATTCTGTACTAAGTGCATTTGTTATCGTAATAAATGAAAGTATACAAAAAGTAGCAAATATAGTTACTTATAAATCTAAAGAATTACAAATTTTTCTCATGAATATTGATAGAAAAAGAGCTAATTAATTTACATATACAGAAGAAAAATGTCATCTTGTTTGCTAATTTTATTAAGCTGGAAAAAAATTGTGACATTTTTTATTAAATCAACGATGTAGTATATCAAATAAAGAAAATTAGTTTTACAAGCAAAGTTGTTTGAGTTTTCCATAAATTAAATTTTTCCCCTGAAAAGTGACTTAATTTTTTTTTAAAACAGAAATAATAAATGCGCTAATAAATTTAAAAAATTGGTGTTTTTCTGAAATTCAATTATTTACGGAAAATTAAAAGAATTATATATCAGATTCATAATCTCATCTTAGGTGAGAATTTATAGATATTCGAAAAATTTAATTATGTGATAGAAGCAAAGGAATAAGTGTATTGAGGAATTCATTTATAAAGGAATTTTTTTTGTCCAGAATATTTCGTTAAAAAATGAGCGACATTTAATGAGTCCTCAGTTAATATTTTTATGCCATTAAAAATTATTTCTATAGAAAGTGTATTGATTTATCACGCAAAATGCCGGGAAAAATAAAACCAGGTAATTAATTTAGCAGCAAAACTGTAAGCTGTCAACCAATTAAGCCAAAATTTAATAATGTCATTCAAAAGCGAACTCTGCTGATTCAAAACGTATAATTAAAATGCTCACACATAAAACACGCTGCATATAATTATTAACCTGTCCTTTCTTGACTAACTAGCAGAAAGTCATAAAAGGAACGTGATTTTTTTTCGCAAATTAATTTCCGTTAACGACTACTCAGAATGAAAATAAAATATGCTGTCTGAAAAAATTACTAATGGTGTAATTACATTATGTCAGTGAAATTTGCAATTATACCAGAGAGGAAAATGAAAATTACTTTTTTTTCTACATCATGGAAGCGTCATTTTCTAAAGCGAGATTTTGAAATACGTAATAGGAATAAATGTATTTGGCGACGCACACATCATTTCTGCTAACCAATCAAAGCACCCCGCTCGCGAATACATCGTATCATCATTTAAAATGATATTTTTCCTGCTATTTTCATCCTCAAATGACTCATTTCATTCAGATCCGACCGTTCAAACGAGCAACGTTAGCTAAAACCATTTGTTTTCTATTAGAGAGATACAAAATGGTTGCTCGCTCGAATTATTTGAAAGGGGCGGACGATATTTTGGGTGATGCCATCGCTCGAGTTGAAAATGAAGTTATTATCGTTATTAACATTTAAACACCAAGCGATCTTACAGAAACAGCTACAAGATTAGCATATAATTTGAAGAGCCATTACTTCGCGATGCGTAATGGCGAATGTTATCTTTTTCGGGCTGCAATGCGATATGATGCTTCCAAATGGGTTTGGCACTCGCATCAACAATTTGCAGTCTTTCTGGGCGCTTTTGGTGGCTTTTATTTCATTCATAACTGCCAACACTGTTAACATAATAAATGCCTTTACCTGATAACTTAATGAGATACTTACGTAGTCGCTATTCTTTAAAGAGGATTTCCATTTATTTTCATTTACGAAACCAGCAGTAATGAACAGCAATGAATTAAGGTGTCGATTTTCAGAAGAATGGGATATCTTCAAAGAATTTCGAATCGCCAAATGAATCAGATGATATAGAAAGCTGCACACTTTCTAATTATAGATGTAAATATTTGATAAACACACTTCAAACCCCAAATTTAAAAAGCATTCTGGAAGTCACCTGTTTTACGCATAAATACCCTACGGACCAGAACTTCCTGTCTGGATTTCATGCCAATCTTGGCTTTTATCCTATCAGAGGAAATCTACGACTCTTAAAAGTTTTGACAACTTGTAGGAGATTGAAAATATAGGCAGCATTGTGAAAGAGTTTCTCGGCCAAAAATCAAGCCTTCTTGATGGAGTGTTTATGATACGGTCAATGCGATTAATCGATCATTGTTAATGATAACTTTATTATTAATTAATCCCAAATGAGTTTAGTTTTATATACGATTAGAACGCCTCTTGGTACATGTCTTGTAAACTTCCTATGAAGCTTTTTTTGACGATCGTTTATTTTTCCTAACTTCTTTTTTTCTTTATTTCGTAATTAAATAATCTCATCCTTTTTTAAATGATTATAACAGGATTTGATTTCATCGCCTTTACTTTATTAGTATTACGACCGGCGTCCTGGCATAGGGATAGCGAGTCCACCCCGTGATCTGGGCATACACCGTTCGAGTCCCGGTTCGAGGATGGTTGCTCTTCCGCGTTCTATCTGTAAGGGGTGGGAATGTGTCCCCCCTCCCATAAAAGGCTGTGGAAGCGAATGTGATGAGTGAGTAGCAAAAGCCTTGGCCCTAGTTGACGCTATTACAAAAAACAAATAAACAGGAGATGGTTATTAGGCTTAAACCTCTGATTACAGTAGCTAGTTTATCCATGGTAAGTGAGTGCCATAAGAAACAACAACAACATTAAATAATCTCGTCTTTTTTTAAAAAAAACTGATTCAAATATGATTGATTTTATTGCATTTACTTTATTAGTATTGCCGGTGTTCTGACTAAGGGGTAGCGCTTCAAGGATTCGAGTCCCAATTCGGGCATGGTTGTTCTTCTGTGTTCTATTTGTAATTTGTGTTAATGTACATTACTAGTAAAAAGTATCTTTGCAAGCGAATGTGGTGAATGAGTATCAAAAGTCATAGAATTGGCCTTAGTTGGCACTATTACAGAAAAAAAAAAACAAGAGTCGCTGATTAGGCTTAAGCCGCTGCTACCTCTGCGAGCTTGTTGATCGCAAGTGTCATAAGAAACAATAATAATTAGTAATATTACTGTTTGCAATGATTTTTAACACTACCAGCACCACACCAACAATATCATATCTTGATAAATCTTGATTATCTTCTAGTGTTATCACCCAAGTCTTTTATTAGCTTTTCTTAACTTTTGAGAAAATCAAATTATATTATTTTCTTGTAAATAACTGGTGGTTTTTCTCTTTTATTGATTTGAGCGTGTCTAAATGGTTGTTGAAACATACCTTCATGACTTCTAAATCTCTCTCCATTTTTTCTGAATAAAATATGTTTAAAAAAACTTTTTTAATTTATAAGAAACAATTATATAAAAGCCAAAACCTAACAAATAATGAATCATGAGCCTAATATGTAATACAAACCATCAATTAATATTGTCTAGCTGTTATTTACACATAAAAATGGTGAAAACAGATATTGATCAAGTTCCTTAGTTATTATTGATAATAGCCGGTTAATGTCAAACTGTTCATAAATTATTCGCTTTAACTTTATAAACACGAAAAAGGCAAGAATTCGATTGTCTCCAAACCCTGCACCATTTCTTGTGGAAGGAAACAGAATGGAACTGTCTCCCTTTTCAGAGAAGGAGGTAGACACATGCTGAACTGTAACTGAAATGCGCGGTCAGTTTTGAAACTCATGTAGGTGTTGTGGTTTGAGTGAAGAATTTGCTTAATTTGAGGTTACTGAATTTATACTCATTTTAACTCTTTTTAATTCATGCTCTTTTTAAATTTGTCAAAGAATTAAGAGTAATTTTTTAAAATAAAATAACGATAAATTAAACAATCATAAAACATAATTATCTTCAAATTTCTTTTGGGCACTTTTTTTAAACAGAGCATTTTCTTACTTACGAAACTTGAAGAGATTTGATGATAAATACAAAGTTGGTATTTTAAACAAATTTTTTAAAATATATATATTTTTTTAAACTTTAAGTCTTTATATAAAGCATATGAAATGTATCAAAATGTAGGAAAAAGTATTTTAGCAACAAAAATCTTTAAAATGTGAAGTTGTTTTTATTGACGAAAAGAAAACTAAGAATTCTTTCATTTGATTTTTGAAACTCATCATAATTAATTTTACAAATTTTGTATCGATTATGCAATATTAAATAAGGTTTTATGACTCGGAAAAACTCAATAAAAAGGTTTAAAAATGTAACATTAACATTTATTATTTTTTCAAAATAATGCAAAAAAATCTACTTTTATATGAGAAGTTAAAATACATAATTGGGAGAAGCGGTTTAAATACTCCGTCTATGCTGTTATTAGTGGCATTAGCCATGGACAAACTTCACCGAGGTAAGCTGGTGAAAACTTGTATTAAACCGAAGGGAGCGTCTCTTGTTTTTGAAGTATCGCCAACTGGGACCAAAAGTGAGACTTAGCTACTCAGGCATCGAAGTCTCTCGCACAGCCCTTTTTTTACAAGGGAGCATATTCATACACCTTAGAGATAGTACACAGAAGAACAACCATGCTCGAAGCGGGACTCAAACCTGGGATGCCCAATTTATCTTAGTCCTAAAGACAGATTTTCGGGGTTTTTTGTCGTACTGTACTCTTACTGTGAATGCGGCAAATTCAAAAATAGTTTGATCTAATTAATTAAAATTCGGTATATGGTCTTACACCAAGCATAAGACCGTTTTCCAGCAATTTTTGAATGAAATCCTTACAAAAGAAGTCTGTTTGTTAGATTTTCAAATACAAATTAACTCGCTCACTACAGAAAGTATTGATCTAGATATCAGAAATTTAATTTTCAGATTTAGCATTGGTTGATCTAGATTTTTTTATAATGATGCCGTAATTGTCAGACCTTTTTACAATAAAAATTATTTCAAAAATATGTCTCTTTTTAAATGTTAGAGTACATATAAATTATAAATTAATCGCAGTTTGAAACATAACTATTTCTCCCATTATACTATTTTCTCCCTACATATATAAAATGAAGGGGAAACAATTAACATTTAGACTGTATGTTGCTTATTCAAATTTGCAATGATTTATGATAATAATCTTCTTTCTGAAAAATTAGTTAAACATTCTATGAAACTAAAAATATTCTGGTTGAAAAAGAAGAGAAATTACAAATTGATCGAAATTCGATCGAATAGAACATGCACTGCTTGAAGGCGAGCATTATCGTTCCATTTGCCCAATAGCTAAGGGATTATTGAAATAACGCTTCTTAGCAGGAAGGATATCAACTTAATGCTCAGAGGCGCGTTCCACCCTCGCCGCGTTTAATGTCCTGAACCCTGATGTCGATGTGCCCTCTCCCTCACATAAAACTTCTTTTCCGGTTAAGGGGCGGGCTGGCAATTTTGTGACAGCAGGGGCGCGCCTCCCGCCCGTGAAAGAAGCAAGCCCCCGCGTGAAGTTAATGCTCGGTAATTACTCGGGCTGTGATATTTGAATAAATGAATGCGGACTGTGACAGTTCTTTAGTTTTCGTGTCTCACCGAGGAAGTTTATTCAATGATTTTTGTGAGCAAGTGGCAGGTGGTTTTCAGAATCAAAGTGGAATAAGGGCAGGATCTTGTATAAGACCTTGATTTCACACACAATTCTGCAAGCCTTGGGATCAAAAGACTTGAACTGTTTTTTATTCCTTGTTTCCATTGTCTTTTTCTCATAATCCTATAAGAAATATAGAGGAACAGAAAAAGGCAAATGCTTATCTTCTTAAACTCTCATCTGTATCTCTTATTCTCTATATTTAGAGATTATTCCAAAGAACTTTGAACATTCTTCCATAATGGTGATGCCATATGTCAATAACAGTAGTGATAGGCTAAACTAAAAAAATCCTTCTTGTGCAAAATTATACTTTTTTGAATAAAAAGGGATATTAGATTTAAGAGACAACTCTATTTCCTTTTTCACTTAATTTATTAATTCTAGATTGATCCGAACAATTTATTTCCCCAT
>JAOUZG010031824.1:683743-708162 GCA_026289955.1 Argiope argentata | reverse complement strand
ATTATTTTAAAGAAGGTTTCGAAGACATAAATAACACTGTGAAATTTATGTTCATTTTATTCCATCACTGGAAGCAGGCATTATATACAAGCAAAAGTGACGAGCACAACACAGAACGACACAAAAGGGAAGGAAGAAAAGTTTAAGTGAAATCATTATCCCTGGTGTTAAATATCTTAAGATTTTGTTAGGGAAAATATGTTTTCACTGTGATTATACAATTAGATTTCAAGGGGGATTTCCACAGCACAAACCGAACAGGCAAGGGAAATACAGGGATTTTTTTTTAAGGAATGTACCTGGCGGGAAAATTTTCACCTCTTACACGGAGAGTAGGAAACTGTAGTATTTTAGCCGAACCGCAATTTTACTAAGCTTTTGTTGAGCTAATTAACTAGAACAAGTGGTATGTATCAGGAAATAAGACAATGAAGTTATTATTGGCTAAATTAAATTGAAAATAAGAAAATCAATTTGAATTTAAGTTATAGTTTAAAATATCATGTATGCATGTGTATACATGCATGCGTCAGTTTATATGGCTTTTAAAAAGAAATTAATCAATCATTAACAAATTGATGAACTCATTGAATATGAAAGTATATATCTTAAGAAAAAAAGTATTATAAAAAAATTAAAGTCAATTCTAATTAGTTCAACAAAGAAACATTTTATTTTAATTATTTATTTTCCATTTGTTATTTAAACATCGATTTAATTATTTAAAAATTTTTTTGATTTTTTTAAATAATTAAATTTTTTTTAAATAATTTAATTTTGAATTTTTGAATTTTTGAAAACAATTGAACTCGCACTCTTCACGGTACACAAAAAATACTAATATACTCGCTTTTTACCGAATGTGCTACTGTTCGTTGATTTTAATCTTCATTACAAACTGCTCAAATTCTATTTAAAGTATTGAAAATTAATCAAGTTCAATGACTTAATTAATATAAAAAAACTGCATTAATATCAAGTGCCAACTAACACAAGTTTTAAAAAATATATTTAAATTTGAATGGATGAATAAAAATTATTTAATTAAAAATTGAAAATTTGAACAAGATATATAAATATTTATAGGGTCAGTGTGAACGAATTGTGGAAATTAAAGGAATTCGAAGTACCTTTTTTAATTTTTTAAAAATATTATTCTCATAAATTCAGATTAAATGAATTAAAAAAATATCAGCTGTATATGAAAAATTGAAATATTATTGTTTTACTGAATGTAAATGGCATTACTGGATAATCTTGATTTATTAATTTGTTTCAAAACAGAAGTGACAACATTTTGTAATCAGTATTCAGATTTACGGAAGCACTATAATCTCTGAATTTTGCAAATTCATGCATTATTAATGGCAATACTTTATTTTTCCTTAATAATTCACAACTCATTTTAGATTTACTTTAAACTGACTGATTCATGAGTTACCTCATAAATGATGCAACTGATAGTGAATTTTAAAAAATTCAGTCCCGAACTTCTCTAATAATTGAAATAGTAATTTTAAATTAATTATCAAACAGTAGAAAATATTTTTTTTAAAAAAAAGAGTGTTTAGTTTCTAGCACATTAACGTGTTAACATTCTAATAAAATTATTCTTTTTATTACTTCTACAATTTATTGAGTACCTTTGTATATTAAAATTACTTTTGTATATTAAAAAGAATAAAAATTTACTTTTTATAACTTTATGATAATGCTTATAAACTAAGAAATATTTTTGAGCATAATGATCATATTCATAAAAACAATAATGACATTATGCCTTTTCCATGTTTTAGAAAGTATAAAGGTGTATTCGAAGGATATGTAGGAAAGGACGATGGAATTATTTATACTGTATTTCGTTGAAATCGGATAGTATAATTAAATTGTGTGTTTTGGGAAATGATTAATCTCTTATTTCTCAAGTATAATCTTGATAAATACTAATGTACGGCTATATGTGACTGAAAAGAAAACTTCAGAAACAAAACTTTTATCTAAATGGAAATGAAACAAGATCGGGACAAGAAATAAATGTTCAGAAATAATTATGTTTTGTGATGACACATGGAACGGGCAGAAAAGAAAGGGTGGAAGGATTTTTCCTCCGTCGTTTGCTTAATTATTTCTGATATTCCAACAGGAAAATTACTTGCAATCTTGTGATTTATGAGGGTAATGAATTAGAAGTAATGGAATATTGATAGTTATTAGAAAATAACTACGCAAATATTTCGTTTGCTTATTAAAGCCTTTGTTGCAGGAAATTAATTTCGTGCTTTTTTTTAATTGAAGATTTTTTTTCTGATTGAATGTTGATACAACTTTTGTTTTTAAGGAAAACTTAAATCTTATGAATTCCATTTTATAGTTAATGAACGAAAAGGGTAAAAATTGCCAACTATAGATTTATTAGATAAATACTTTTAATGTGAAAAGGATAAATATGAATGCATATTGTCATTATTAGTTATTTTATTTTTTCAGTTTTGGGGTGATAAAATATAAGCTAATTAATAAGGCTTTTTACAGAGAATGGGGATATTGAAGATTATATATTATTTCGTATATCAAACCTTTGAAGGATTTTACTCAATAAAAATACATTAAATGAAAAATTAAATATTAACTGTAAAGGTCATTTTACTGATTAATGCATTTTATACCTTTAAAATCAGACTGAAAAAGATACAAAACTTATATAAATAGACTATAACGGCAAAAAATATTGTCATATTAAGGTATCATTGATGATTAATTAATTTTTCAATGTCTTTAAAATCGTTTTGACTTTAAAAATGTCCTTTATATATAAAATCAAAATAAATAGATTATGACGATGGGTATATTTGATGATAAGAAAATAGTTATCGCTTTCGCTTGTTGACCATTTCCATAGCATTTTTGCCCACGATTGCAAATATATATATATATTTTAATTCACAAGAAAATAGGAAAGATTAAAATGAAACGCGAAAAAACACTCTACAATGTGCATTAAAAGTTAATGTTTTAACTTATTTGTTATCTGTATTTTAACTAGTACAAATATTTTTTTTTGGATTCAGTAACAGATAATTAACTTGAAACTAAGAATTTATAAAATTACATGATATTCTAATATTTTTTCCGATAATATTATGAGAGTATATTATGCTTAAGATTACGAAATTCGAACGCATTAGAAAGAGCAAATCTGACTGCAAATTTCCAAGTTCACAAACTTTAAACAAGAAAAGACAAACAAGAAATACATTGCATAAATATATACAGAAGATGTATTTCATCATTAATAAAAAACATATAGCTATATCCTTCGAAATAACTAGTCATATTACTCAATTTAGAAAACTGGAACTTAGCCAGAAAACATAAATTTTTATGAAATTTACTGCTAATAATATTACTATTTTTAAAGAATATAAAAAATTAAACCTCGAAGCAGAATATAATTAATAGTCTATTAAAATCATCGTTGAAGTAAAGATTCTTTAAAAACATCTGGAGTACTTTCATTAAGTTCAAATTCTCAGAGAATAAAATCTGATAACAAGATAATATATCTATTTGAGCTTTCTATAAAATGAACATTGCATAAGAATAGCATACAGGATGGAATTATAAAAAGCATTATTTTCAATTGTAAAATAATGACAATCCTTAAATTTATTCTAATGAAGAAAAAGGTCAAGCCAAATGATCTTACAATTTTGATAAACAATAATGAGATAACAAAAACTAGTTAAGACTAGTTTTTCTGAAATCTCCCACCAAATAAGAAGCAAATCCATCAAAAGAAAAATTAAAGAATCAGCAATTATTACAGTTTGTAGATATAACGTAGAATCTGGAACTTTTCTCCTTTTATATCTCGTTTTATCTTAATATTGTTAATATTTCCAACATAGTATTGGTAGAAACGGTATTTTGAATATTTGATTTCATTAAAAAACTTTCTATTTCTTTTGTTTTATTAAGCTCAAAATTAGATAAAACTTTTTTTTGTTTTTTTAAGAAGAAAAATGTAGCTTATTCAGGGAAATGTTATTTGGAAATACTAATCCATGGTATTTAATGGGATCATGCAGCAATATATATTTATGGAATTATCAGACAAAGCTTAAGTACCATTTTTCTATTTTCAGCATAGTACTCAATACTCTCAAGTTTCTATCATCAATTAATACATTATGTAAATCAAATCATTTAAATTAGTTTAAAAATTAATTTTTTAAAAACCTATATCGTTCAAAAAGTGTGAAAAACAGTATTTGTTTTAAAAAACTTAAATAATGATTTAATGTTAACTTTTTTAGAGTTTATTTATACTTAGCATTTTATATAATGATATTTATTAATAACGTTGGTTCATATAGTATAAAAAATCTAAAACTTTGTTGTTAAGTATCAAGATTCTTTATTTCGATTTTTATGAGCTCTTTCCCATATTTTTTTTTTTGAAAAAATATTTTCTTATACATTTAATCATTCATCTCACAGATTATTCTTCAGGCTATGAGCTCAGGAGATTGCAACATTAAAAAAATGCATAAATATATTTTCAGTTAAGTATATATTTTTAAAGGTCGCATTTTTTTAAATGTTTTGAGACGAAGCCACAACTAAAAATCTTCAAAAAGTTGAAAAATGTATTTAAATGAAATTTGTTTTATAAAGAATAAAATTAATCTGAATAAATAACTTTGAGAATTCAAAGCATTCCTCATCTTACAAAAGGTGTTCATTCTAAAATTTTTTTAACCGTAGCATTTTTAAGTTTTTTAAGGTATTTGAAAATAAAAGAAGTAAAATGTGAGAATTCATTTGCAAACTGGTTCTCAACAAAAATAGTTTTCATACGAGTTGGATATATAATCTTAATTAATAAATAAAAGTTCAAAAATCATTGCACAAATTTTAGAATATGTAAAATTTCAAAAACCTGATGCAGTAATCACAAAGAAATTTGGATTGAAAACTAAATGGATAATCTTGAGGATTCTGTTTTCACTTGATGTAATTAGACTTCATTAACAGCCATTCAAAACTTCGATTGAGCACTGTATTAGTGGTCACTTAATTTTATGCTAAAAGTGAATGGACACAATTGGGATAAATTACCAAATATTTTCGAATTTAATCTGAAATTTCTGAGAATACTGACATCATTCTTAGTAAATCTGTATCGCACTATTCTAGTGCAATGTGATAGTAAATGTAAGCAATGTAAGGGTAAGTTATGTATATATATATATATATTTCTCTCGTAACTGGTTTTTCTTGCCAGCATTTTCATGTAGCGTCTACGTCATTCGGTTGGTGTTTCAAAACCACACATTTCTATTGATATTAATTTTTATCACCATTTGCTTTTCCCTTGTCGATTATAACTTTAAAATATGAATTGCTCGGTGTTTTTAAACAATAAGGAGCATCTGCTAAATTCCATTATACTACTTTTGATAATATAGCCGGAAATATTAATATAAAATTTCCGTTGAAACAAGTTCTTAATGTTATAAAACTTGCTCTCTAGAGAGCACCCGACTTGTATAACATATTACTACTCCTTAGCGCAATTATTCTGTACTTTAATGAATATAATTATAAAGGAGCGGAATGTCCTCTGCTTGAGAAAATTTATCATTAATTATACATTCATTAAGACAACGGTCTGAAATCTCATTAGGTTAAATTTCCAAAACTATAAATTAGGCTCTTAAGGATAATTCTATCATATTTTAATAAAGGAGACCCTGTACATGGGTTTTAAACAACAGTGAATTTATTCTTTAAAATAATTAATACTGTATCTATAATACAGTGAATTAACTAACAATTATTAAGCTTGAATCTTATGTAAAAAGGATTTTAGACATCATGCTTCGACCACAGTCTTATCAAATAGTAAAAACGTTAACTAATATTTAAAAAAAAATATGGTTCAAATTTTTGTATGTTAAGGGAGAGATAAATAAAAATAAAAATGAAAAGCGAAGAAAATAAACTCAGAAGTAAATAAAAAAAGAATAAAAAATAAAAAAAAGTGACAGTAATTATGGTTTGTAATGATATGCGAAAATGGAAGTAAGACAAAGGTGGGATTATCTCTCTTTTTTTTTTTTTGCAGCAAGAGAATAATCTGCTTTAGTATAGTTTTTCCATCCTTATACGGAAGAAATTAAGGGTTGAGGTGTTATTTTCCTGCGCCTATTGTGATTTATATAATGATAAGAATTTTTATTAAGTTTTTAGATCAAAATATATCTATGAATGCATATTAGTATGTTACTCATTGGCTGCTTTCTTTAGATACTAATAATTTATTCGGTATTGTGATCAAAGTACTGTCACCATGTAAATGTCTGGAACAAAAAAAATGAGTATAATCAAATATTATTAGTATTTTTTATAGAATACTATATTTCATGCATTCTCTTTCTCGAATATTTCATTCAAATGAAATTTTTTTTAAGTGAAGTGCAATTCTGGCAAAAAATACGATAAAACGAAATCCTAGCAAATGAAATGTAATTTTTATATACTATGCATATGAAATTTTTTACATTATACATGAAATATTTAATGGAAGGGATTATAAGGATTTCGGATGAATTTTTAATAATAATAATTTAAATAATAAAACTTTCATTAATTAATTTAATACTTAATTAAATCTAATAATTAATTTAACTGAAATAACATTCTTGCAAGCTAATTTGAGTTACTATCTAAAACAATCTGTTTAATACTCATCTTAGTTCACTACGGAATAAAAATTAATATACGAAGAAAGAGAGTAAAACTTTATATTTTGGGGACAAATATTTGACAAGAATATATGCATAATTTATAAACATGTGAATAAAAATGTACATTTGATATTAATAAGCAGATATTTAATGTAAACCACTTCAAAATCTTTCTTAGATCTTAGATCTTTCTTAGATCACTTAATAAGTTATATTCATTCGCAGAAATATTCTGATACCTAGCTAATGTAATTTTAAAGGAGCAGATGGCGACTGAGTTGTGCAAATCTCTCATAAATTAAATATTCATCGGAAACATCTGCCTATCATCTAATTAAATTGAAATTCTAAGAAGACAACAGCTGACATTGAAGGACAATACATCTCAAACCGTTTTCGAAGAATAGAACAATGTCTCCCGTTTCTGATAGGTTATGCAGAAGCTAAGCATAAGAATTAAATCTAATCCTTCAAATACAGAATTGATCATCATCCATTAAATTCTCCCCCGAGAAAGATGGACTTGAATCGTTTTGTCTCGCAAGGAATTTCGGGAAATAATAACAGCACTCTCTATTATGGGGAAGGTCTCAGATCGAAACTTTTGGGCAAACAAAAAGAAAAAAGACGCTCGAAAGCAAAAGATAAAAGAATCGGCAATAATTATGGTTTGCGACGGTACGCCGAGCAGGTAGGAAAGAAAGGGTGGATTGCTCTTCTTTTTTTCTTGCTCATTTGCTGTAATTATTGCCCATGTTTCAGCAAGAAAATAGGCTGCGGTTTCACCCAAGGCTCTGCTTTCTAATGGAGGGGTGTCGGCGGAATGTTTCAGGTTGTTAGGGAACATTCGGTTTCTATTGTTCTTTGCGGTCAATGTGGTTGATAATTATTTTGTCGATGTTTTATTCCAAAATGTGAGATTCAACGAACGATGCAGCATATTTTTTTGTCGGGAAAGAATCAAGCTATTTAATGGATAGTTCAATTTAAGAAAAAGGTAGCAATTTAATTAAAACATTAGACAATAGATTAATAGATAAAATAATGAAAATATGATAGCGAAACCTAAAAAAATGACACAATAGGAACAATTTTCTAATACAGTAATTTTAAAACTTGCAGTTTTTTAAGCGGATCGAATTTTATACTGACGAGTTTAATTGCTTTTATGTTATTTGAACGTAGCTGATTAACTTTTCAAAAGACGGAAAAAGAAACACAAAAGTGAAATGATTAAATAAAATTTCTGAATAATAATAATAAAAATTATGTTATTATAAATCTTGTAGGAAAAATATTCACTTGATGATTACAGTAAACATTTCTTTTGATATAAATTAGATAAAGAGGACCAGACTTTTGATAAACAAATATAACTTAAGGATTTCCTTGATATTTTTTTTAAATTGTGCAGCAAAATTTATTAAACGGATAAAACTGAGAATTAAAATTAATTATATTTCTTATAAAAAGCAAATGTGAATAACAGGTAGTAGCATGTCGGTGTTCTGGTCTAGGAGTAGAGCGTCCCGGGTCTGACTCCTGGTTCGGGCATAGTTGCTCTTATCGTTGTGTTCTACCTGTGGGGTGTAATACTGCCCACTTGTGAAAGGGAGTTATGCGAACAAGGGTGTGTGTGGGTCATCTTCATTCTCGTCTAGAAGTCAGATTTCTGTCCTCGGGTGCTCAGGGATCTCGGACGCCGCTGCATCCTCTCCTTTCTGATGTAAAGCAGACAGAGTCATTATAGAATATTAGCATAAACATAAAGAGCTGTCATCACGGAATCAAAATAAGAAAACTCTTTTGGGATCATTGGCTTATAATAAATCAAATATATATAGTCTATTAAATTTTCAATTTACCTTCCTGATTCAAACGACAAACGAAGAGAATACAACCCTACATTATTAATTATAATTATATTTCATATTAATTATAATACTAGACACTGACATGCGATTCGCCTGAGGTTAATTTATCTATTTAAATGTAAGAAAAATAAAATAATGTGCATACACGTTACATATTCTTACGCCGTATAGTTTTTGTATTCTTATATTCAACTTTCAAGATGTTTTAGAACCCCGATCGTAGTTTCAGTCATAATTAGAAAATATTTCGGACGAACCGTCAGTCTTAATATCAGCGTTTGTCACATATACGCAGAGCTTAAGCGGAGTTCAAGTTGTAGAGCCTTACAAATGTGGGGAAAAAAACTGGCTACTTAAGAGATAAAATTTTAAATAACATAGTAACAATTTTAAAAGAAAAAAAACTAGAAAGTTCTTAGAACTTAATTATTAAATATTCCTTTCAACAAATATTTAAGACATTATTTGGTGTCTAAAAAATATTAATGATTATAACATTTTGATAAAGTAAATAAGCCCAGAGAACTATACAACATGCTCTCAGTGGAAGGCCAAAACACATGAAAATAATTATACTTTTGAAAAGATAGTTTTGTTCTACTTATTTATTGGGAAAATATTTATAATTCGTTTCAGATTACGTAGCCTATATTTAATTTTAAACACTACTTTAAGAGCCATTTCATTCAAATATTCAATAGTATTTAATAAAATATTCCCAGTCCAAAAACTGAATTTGCATCCTAGAAAATATGAGTTAAAAAGAAGAAAAAATATCTAAATTGCTTACACTTCGAAGAGGCAAAAAATTGATTAAAGATTTAAAAAAAGATTTGTTGATAGGCTTAATAAAGCATGGAATTTGTAGCTAGCAGGATAAATATGAAATAACTAAAAAATCAGAGAAATGCAACGAATGAAATAAAAATCTTATAAATTAATATCAAGATAAAAAAAACAGTTATACAAAAGAAATACGATATTCCCTATAAGACACTAAAATATGAGACAAAACTAAGGAAAGGGAGGAAAACGGCAATATTTAAAAATAAATTATTGCATTTGTGTAGTAAAAGCATTACGCGTATTGAGCTGCAACACTATCAAAAGTATGGCAGTGAAGGACACGAATGAATAGTAAAATGTACTTAATATTTCTTTTTTAAAAAGTCATTGCTATAAATTGTGCTTTAATTGATTTTGAAAAATGTATCAAAAATAAAGAAAACCTGCACACGAATTGAATTAGTATTATTGAACAATTTTTAATTTTTTTTAAAAAAATGTAATATATAAAAATAAATTTTTGTTTGTATTTTATACTTTGTCGTACCATACATCTGGTGAAGATAAAAATTTCCCAACTAATCACTGGTACTTGGACGAAAGTTATACGCATTGTACAATTATTATGTCTAATATACAAAAATGAGAGTTTGTTCGTTTGTTTTGTGTTGCCGTATTATACATCCGATTGCGATAAAACTTTGCCAACTTATTGCTTTGATTATATGAATTCCATGTCTTTCAGATGACTAACTGCATGTTGGATTCTCACGAATCGGAAAGCCAAGAAAATCATTTGTTTTTGCTCAAGGTGGGAAAACAAAAAAAAGGTATTTTCCACACTAATGTTTGAATAAATGTTATTTAATTTTCTCCTTCGATTTCAATAAATGTATTCATTTTGGAAAAGGGAATAAATATAATTATTCTTATCATTCCTAACTAAACAAAATAGACATTTCCAATTTTAAACGCAATTTTCAAAACTATTTCTTTCGAAGCAGGAACGCACCGGTTACCAGTTAGTATGATATAAAATTATCTTCCAACGCAGCGGTGGCAAAATGCAACAGCAATCTAACCTCCTTTTCATTCTCTTTGAACGACTTTAAGGTTTTTAATAGCAGTTTAATAGTCTTTTGGGTGCTAAATTACATGTTTACCAAATTTAGTTATGTTCTACCAAGAGGTATGGAATTTTTTAAGGTTCAGGCAAAAAAATTATTAATAACTATGCATAAATCATTGATTGAATCAACATAACATCTAAAATTTAACTGTTGCTTATAAATGCATAAAAGCAGCACTTTAGAGATTGTATTAAATTTTATTAGGATTTTTAAGTTTTTTTAGTCAAATTGAGATGAGAAAAAATATTTCAAAAGAAAACAAACTTAATCAGCATAAATCTTGCACGAGAAAAAATGGCAGTATAAGTTTACTTTTTAATAGTCTTAAGCTTATCTGATTAAGTGCTCACGTAATTATAAAAACATCAAGCCTGTTTACGTAACTAGAAACCTGTTTACGTACCTCTAAGAAAGAAAGCGAATATCTTCCAAACCCAGGCTGCAAACCGATAAACTAGTCTATTAAAGTCATCATATCTTTATCAGATCAGATATCTTTGCTCAATAAACCGCAGTAATGGATGTTATAGAGATCGTAAATAGATGTTATAGAGATCTTTCCGTTTAGTGTTTTAATAAAGATACCTATACTAAATCAGATAGATCAGTAATAAAAGTTCTTTAGGACTTCATACACATCTGATTATTTTCATTTATCTCGATATGTCCTCCTCAATAAAACTAAATTGTGTTTTTTTTTCTCATTTTATTAACAATCTATTTCGCCATTTCTTTTGGCACGTATTTTTTTCTCAATTTTCAAAAATTATCTTCAATTTATTTTGGTTTTATCTCTAGTAATTCTAAATCAGAATAAGTCATTATCTAGATATCTTGAAAACTTACAAGTTAAGTTTACTGGAACTAAAAAGAAACCGAACCAAAAAAATATTACAAGAAGAAAGTTTATTTTAATGAATCATAAAGTCTTTCTTTCTAACGTAACTCCAATTAAAAAATCAAATCAAAAATTTATTTACTAATAAATTATTTATAAGACTTTTCGATATAATTTTTTTAAACTTAATCTTTTAGAAATGAATATAAAACTGGATTTTTTCTTATCGGAAAGGAACATAATACTGAAATTACAAGGCTGGGAAGATTTTGTAGATTCTATGCGTGCTAAAATTTTGATAGAGTAGTCTTTAATGGTTTATTCGACTTCTAAGAAGGATCAATTCTTATACATCATAAGCGAAAAGCAAAATTTATGAGAAAGATAGAGAGTGCTTTTAATTGGCATAAAAGGAAACTATCAAGTCATTTTCTTTATCTATTAGATGGTTTGAAGATGAAATTATGCGTTCTCAATAGTGCTCATACTATTCGAACAAATTTTATCAGTGTATTCTTGGGGTATCTTCCATTTTGAGTTATTTTGGCTGATAAAGGCTGGATATGGGCGAATTCTTTCATCAATTATCAGAAGGTCTGTGCCAAATTTAGACTTAATAAATCTTTTGGGAATCAGAATAAGTGTTTCAAATGTTTTTAATTGTTTTTGAAAATGTTCAAATAATTCAAATCGTTTTAATAAATTTATACTAAATGCACACTCTTCTAGAAAATAACCAGAGGGAATGGTATTATAAAACTTTTTCACATACTATTAGTTAAATTTATTTGCGCATTTTCAACATGCGTCATTGAAGAACAAAAGTTGCGAAAGAGCCACTTGAATTTTTGGAGATATTTTGGTCGGTAAATTGCTATGGCAAGGGCAGTAAAAAGTGAATGTATACTTTGAATATCTTTTTTGAAAAAAGTAAAACTTAAAATTTAACATCGAATAACGATTGGAATCATATCGACTAAGAATCATCCCGGATAAAAAAAAATTCCATATATATAAATAATTAAATTTTTGATTTATCGTGCTACATGCATCTGAAATCACAAACCACCAGGCAGTTAAATCTTTCTGAGATTTAGCTTCAAATTTGATACATTTCTGCACTTTAAATGTTAAATTAGTATACAAATTGCTATTTTCGTCTTCATAATGATTAAACTGAAAGCTTAAATGAAGGGAGTTCATTTAACTATTTAATTGGCACATTTATGGAAGCAGCTCTTAAATAATTTTCCTCCCATCCCCCTGACCCAATTGAATAGACACTTTAAAAATTTATATCCAGCAAATTTTGAGTATGAAGAGTTGTTAAATACACATATTACATAAAATAGTGTTATTAAAAAATCAATTAAGGCTAAATGGAAAACGTAAAACAGTTATAGCATGCTCTATATACCTGGAAGCAATAATGTTATTTAAAATAATTGATTCTTTTTTTTAAAGAAAGCAGAATTCATGAAAAATTAATATTAAGCATACATAATAAATATTAATACGACAATTTAAAAAATTAATATGATACCAGAAAATTTTTAAAGAAAAATATTTTCTGATTCTGTGTTTTTAAATGTTACGAGAGAATGTCGGAAATTCGAAATGAAAAGAAACAGCTGAATGGGAAAAAAAAGAGAAAAAAAAATGATTTAGAATACATGATTTCTAAAAGTAATGATATTTTCTCAAACTTTTATGCATCATAAAGACGTTCATTTAGTGCCATAATATATTGTAAAGAAAACTAGATAAAAAAAATAATTCAAAAGTAACTAAAATGAGTTTTTAGAATTTCATTCTTTAAATCATTTCCATTAAATACATTTTTTTAGTTCTCATTCTGAACCAAAGAAAGAAACTTGAGCCTTTAAACACATTTGAGAAGAAAAAAGGCTCCGTGTTTGAAAATTAGGTATCAGAGATCATCATCGAAGAACAAAATCATCTCATTAAATTTTGCTCTCGGATAATCATTTGACTATAATTTTTGTTATATTTTTGATCCTTTACATTAAAAGAACTTTCAAAAAATACCATTAATTTAAAATATCAAAATTCCCTTATCAGATTTTTGAATTAAAGTTTTATATTTAGACTTATTATAATATTTGTTGTGATTCTTTTAACCGTAAGTGCATTATTTGTTCTACTTCAGCCTAAAGTATTATTTCATATTCTACTTTTGCCTATTTTTTGTCTGGTTTCCAATTTTTTGAAAGCTCTTTTGCTGTGAATGATCGAAATTATGACAAAAATTATAGTCAAACGATTATCCGAGAACGAAACAATGAGCTAGTTTTATTCTTCAGTGATGGCCTCTAATACCTGATTATCTCTTATTAGGTAATTTTTCTAGAATCAAAGTTCACCATGAATAGGATTAATTTTATTTAATCTGCAAAATTAAAAGGAGTTATAAAACAATCCATACGAAAAAACAAACACCATGGTAATACATTTTTTTTCTTATCATTTACTTGTTTTTGACTAACCCTCAATTGTTGAACATTTGTGATTACTATAAAAATAACAACACGTTTGGGCATCCATTTCATTTTGAAAAAAAATGCCTAGACGAGTTGCCAAATAATGACTTGAATTATTCTTTCTAACTCAAAACATACTTTCAGGGCGTGTAAAGTCATCCAGCATTTTCTATTGGCTCATAAAGTTTCCTTTTCATTAATGCATACGATTTAAATGAAATTTAAACAGTCTTTAAACGGCTTATTTATTATTTCAGTTCTGTTCAAATATTTCTTGATAGAAGCAAACAAATTACGAGAGTCATTGATGTAGAAAAAAAATGCTCCTGATTCAAACCTAAATCTTTCTTTCCGGGGTGATTTTTTAGAGGTTCAATTTAATCTTTAAACCCTCTTTTGAAATATTTGGAATTTATTTAATCAGAAAGTCAAAAGCTGAATTCTATTTGTTTGGCCGCTGTAACACGGTTATCTTTATTTTTTATCGCTCCTCGACTTCTTCATGAAACTTTTTAAGAGACAATTTGCATTCTCAGTTTCCGGTTGAATTTCTCAGAGCCTGTAGAAACCGGTGTTAGAACTTTTCTCTTTCGATTTCACAAAAAAGTTTAGAAACTCAGACAAAAATCTTCTGATGGATGGAAACTAATTAACCCATCCCTTTTTTTAAGTGCCTTTTCCTTTCTTTGTTCCCAAAGAGGTTTATCATTAACCCATGACCTGATCCAAATACTCTAAGAATATCAACTACCTCTTTGATTCATTCCTTAACCTACACAATTTTATTTATCGTGTTTCATGTTCTTTTTCTTCCTCAAGAGGGGGTGTCGCGCATCCACTTTCGGAAGCGGCTTTGTGACAGACCGCCTCTCGTAACTCCGAACAGGGTCCTTTTCCTTTGCTTCAAAACTCATGAATTTTCCAGTGCTCCATGAATATTGCATTGTAGAAGAGAGGGGACTATTTTCCCTCTTGTTTTAAGAACAAAGATAACATAAATATGAAGATGTCGGAGCATTTATTCTAACTTGTTTGATAAGAAGCCAGACTAGAGATTATTTCTAGAATTAGTTAATCTACTTCATTTTTAGTAATTGAAATAGGTTCTATAAGTTGGGATAGGCTGCTTGAAAAATTATTTTATGTTGAGTTGATATGAATTTGACATTTACATAAAAACTTATATTAGGATTACATCTACTATCTGTTTATATAATTCTACTGTAATAGAATTCAAAAAAGTGCTGAAAAAAGAATAGATTACTCATAAAAACAGATAATAGAGTTACATTATTAATGTACTCATAAAAAGATAGCGATATATTATTGATAAAATATAATTATATAAAAGCATACCCTTGAAAAACACTCATATAAGAAAGAATACTCATATAAAAACATACTCGTGAAAAATATGCACGTATTTGAAAAAATACTTATAAAAGCATAACAGTAATTACTCATAAATACAGATAATAGAAATACGTTATTGATGTACACTTAAAAGCAGATAATATAGATATATTATTGATGTACTCATAAAAGCATACTCATATAAGAAAGCATACTAATACAAAAACATACTCGTATACGAAAAAGTACTCGTAGAAGCATACTCATATAGGAAAGTATACTTGTATAAGAAAAAGTACTCCTAAAAGCATACTGGTATAAGAAAAGTACTCATAAAAGCATACTCTTATAAGAAAAAGTTCTCATAGAAGCAGGTTGTAGAGATATATTTTTGGTGAATTAATGAATTTGATATTTTTGTATCGAGTTTCTGGTGAAACAATTAAAATGTTCAGAAAATCCTTCTTAAAATTCAGCGTAATTCTTTTATATCTGAAAGTTTTGAAACAGATTGGTAAATTGAGATATGCTATTTTTTAAACATAAAACAATCACTTTGACAAGTATAGAGATGGTATATTACATAGCTAACTTAAAATATTTCTTCTTGTTAATATAACACTGAAAATTAAAGAAAAAATAACAAATATAAAATATTTTTGACAGAAAAATTCTTTATTAATAAGGTCTTTTACTCAACAATGAATTATTCGGTAAATTCAGTATCTTATGCTGAAGAATTTAAATTTTTAAGCAGATATTTGACATTATTTGAAAATTTATTATTTAAAATTTTGAACATCATCTTAGTTAGTTTCTAAAATGATAATTAATGCTAAAATATCCATATACAGAGGAGCCATAAAATAACTTTCCCTATTTGGTGGCTTCTTCAGCTGAAGAGAACGAATGAAAGGAAACCACGTTTCATACACCGTCTTTGGAAGGCAAGGGGAGATTAATTCTGCAGAAAAAAAAAGCTTAGTTCTAAAAGTTGCCAGTAGGCGAAATATTGGGGCTGCTATCACGTAGGAAAGAGAAAATTAGCATACTGAGATACATTATATAAAATTCTTAGTGTATGCGTGAGATGAGCACCATGCATGCTTTGTAAAAGGGGAAGAGCAAACCACCTGTTAGTAGCTCGTTCTGGCCCATTGATGTGTTCCTGACTGCTGTCCGTGTTTGGAAGTTGACGGGTTAATACGGACTCTGCCTCACTACAACAAGCTGTACTGGAAAAAAAGTTCTACAGTAAGTAGACGGTGTAATGTCGTGGCTGATCTTGAGCAAACGTGGGTTATGCACAGAACATTAGACAGGTTGTTATGAACAACTGTGCTGACTGTTTGCATGCAAAATTGGATAACTTTAAACACCATAAATAATACGTTATAAACAGGAAAGGTAAGCACATTGAAAATGCTGCAGGACCTCCAGGGGATCGCAATATTGATGGATAAACGATTTTCTTTGAGTTTCATAAATAATTAATAATTGCAACCCAACAACGCCGGTACTTCCACCGTCGGCAGCTTTTGATATTGTCCCCCCCCACACACACGGAATTCATTTTTCCATGTCTTCCATGGCCTGCATAGGAAATTTGGCTTCATTTCAGTCATTTGTTTCAGCTGCATATGCCGTCAAACAGGGAAGATTATTTTACCGCCACCCTTTATCACCAATTAGTATATTTTAGAAATTACATTTATTTTGTTTTTAGAACATTAAAACATTTTAACATTAAAATTTCCAGACATCCTTTAAAGAATTAAATTTTCTTATTGTATTTTATATCGAATAATTTTATTAATAATTTAATAATTATAATTTAAAGAATTAATACTTATTATCATGTGAGAGCACGATGTTGTTTTTTTTATGAGGTTTTGAATAATTGAAGACAACGAATAATTGAAGTTTGAAAGTGCGTAGGCAATGAGCATAAATGGCAATATTCATCATCTTTTTACCTGCTTTTACCATTCCATTCCATTCCATTATTCTATTATTATCTTGTATGTTTCTTCTAAAGCAGATGCGTTTTGAAAGGTACCTACTTTTACCGGTATTGCTTATTCAAACTGGTTTAAACTGCTTAATGACTTAAATTAATTAAAGCAAATAATTAATTAAAATATTAACATTCTCATATGATAACTTCAAATTTGCGTTTGTAGGCTTCATTTTACTTTTTTTTGAAAAATTTCTTTAGTTTTTATTATATATATTTTTTTAAATTGAAATTAATTGTTTGCGTTGGCAGCGGAAATAAGGAGAAAAAGACGAAATGAGTGAAAATAATTCATCTAAATTTTTCTCTATTCATCACAATCTTCAGTATTTGTGTCTCATGTTTTTGCATTACTTAACTTATATTTATACACAATTTTACTTGGGTCAATTTCCTATAAAAAATCGTGCATGATATAAAAATATTACGGAAATATTTCGATTTTTTCTCATTTTCATAGTTTTTTGTTTACGAAGTAAAAAGTTAGAAAACAAATGAATATTTTGAAAGATGCCTTCAACAATTTTTTGAAGAAACAGGAGAGTAATATTTTTTGAAGAAACTTTAAAATGTCATCTTAAGTAAAATGTATGCAAGACTATTTAAGAATTGAGCCGGAGACACTGAAATTTAAGATGAAATTTTAATCCACAAAAGAATTGTGAGGGAACTTTTGGATTGAACTGAATAATATGAAATACCTTTTACGATTTAAAAAATCATTTAATTAGGATGAACCAAATATAAAAAATAATAATTCAGTTATTTGGAATTTAAAGTGAAGCAAGCATACCACTAATCGGGAAACACTTAAAATTAAAGAAAATGATTATTTTAAATTAATAAATCAGAAATTTTCTCCGAAATTAAAAAAAGAAGAACTTATTTAAAAAAACAAATATTAAAAAATAGGACAGCCATATGCCATCATTTTTTATCAATTTTTTATCAATTTTTCAAATGCTTAGTTAGACATTTTTTATCATCGTCTTTTATCAATTTCTTTTTTAAATTTATCAATTTTTTAAAATTTACTATCTTTTAGTCAATTTCTTTATCAATTTTAATTAAATTTTACCAATTTCTTTTTAAATTTACATTTTTAAAAAATCAAATATCCTTTTTTCTTATTTAATATAATAATTCAGAAAATAATAAATGCATGACAATAAAACAATGATAGATGTCTGTTTGCATATTTAAAATTTTTACATATATATTGAAACACATTCTACTACAAACAGCTCTAAAATAATAACCTTTGGGAATTTTAAAAAAAACTGATGATCTATGTGAACTATTTGCATTTAATAGAACCATCGATATGAAATTTCCCTCCTAACATGTGGAATTACTCTGAAGAATTAAGAGGATAATTCAATCGATATTTTTAAAAAGGTCACAGCCTTGATGCATTAACTCTATTCTATAAACATATTTTATAATAAACAACTCTAGAGTAATGAATAATCGTTGGATATATTTTAAATGCCGGATCTGCGTGAAAATTTCGCATTTAATGGAACCCCAGACTTAAAATGTCCCTCCTCTCATGAGGAATTATTCTAAAGAGTTAAGAGGATAACTCAATCGGTATTTTAGCAACATTTCTCAACCCTAAATGTATTAACTCTGTCTTATAAACTTATTTTATTATAAACAGCTCTAGATTAATGGATAATCGTTGGATATGTTTTTAAATGCCCGATCTACGTGAAACTTTGGCATTTAATAAATTCAATATCTAGTAAAATACATTTGTTTCAAAGAACTCCATTAATTTTTGCATAACTTTTCCAATAATACATTTACTTACTTCCATTCCAATATCTAATAAAAAGTGCTCTTCTTTAAACAAAACCGATGGTCCGAAAAAATAATATATTTGAATCTTTGACAATCGAATTTCAGAAACCATTACTAAAGGATAAAATAATTTATTTGTGTTCCTCCCTCAAATTGTAGCACCCCCTTCCATTATTTTATTATAGATTCGATATCCGAAAAGTAAAGGGCATTAGAAGGACGATATTGATTCAAAAACTCCTGTATTCGAAGTTTTTAATTATGGCGATATATTTTATCATATAGTTTTTTTTCTTTACCTCATTACAGTATGAAGCAATATTTATGGTTTATTTTGTTATGCCTTTTATGAATATATTATTTATAAATTAATTTCATTATAATCAAAAGTTTCAGGTTTAAAATGCAACATTAAAAAATAACAGAAGTTTATTTTTTTGTTTAATTTATTTTTTTTAATTGTAGAATACAGAATATTTGGTAGGTCATAAAATATTTGTAATTCCATGATCACACAATAAAATATATATTTATTTCAAAACTTGCTCTTACCAGCCTTTTTACAAATTTATGAGATTTTTAATCTAATATTTATTCACAAATGGGAAATTAACTTATATGTATTCTTTCGAAAGCAATTGGTAAGAAAGTCATTAAAGTTTCATTGATTTTATTTAAAAGTATGTGTCAAACAAGAAATGTGCAAAGACATAAAGAATTTTGATTTACTGTTTTTACACTTCTAACTTTTAAAGTATATCATATTTTTGATAGTTTATATGTTGTTTTTATTTAACATATAATATAGGCAAGACTATTAGATAATTTTTGCATATTTCGCGTTATATTATTTTTTTGCTCTTAATATCAAATAAAAGAAATAATAAGAAACGATACTTTATAAATTATCTTATTTATTATGGCATTTGATGTGATTTACGAGAAAAATACCCAGTAGTGTTTTAACTATAGAATAATTCTTTGAAAAGTATACTTGAGCTCATGCAATTGAGTTTTTATGATATATTTAGTATCGATATGCAAGTTAATTTATATCGTTGCCCAATGTTTATTCTCTAAAAGATAGCTCATTCATAGATGTATCATTATCAACAGCAAATAAGAATATCGATGGGAATTTCACATAAATTTTCATTTTAAAAATAAAGACTAATGCAATGCGTAATAACAAACCGTCATCTATCTTTCTTTGCATATAGAAATAATTAAGAGCATTTTACACATTTTTTGTTAATCTAAAGTGATTCCTAAAAGTAAAACAGTTACATAATCATCATTAGTAAATGTTAAGTAAATTATTGTGAAAATAAAACTATCCGATGTAAAAAAAATAATAAATGTATGTAAATACGATCAAGTGAAATAAACCCATCTAAGCCAGTGAAATTATTTTCTGTAGTGAATAGATTCACTTTTTTATATTCTAGAAACGATTCAATATTTAGAGTCAAAATGTTTAGTTTTGTTTTAGATTTAATTTCCTTTTTAGATTATTAAATATTTTCCTACTTTGGCAGCTTAATTTTTACTTTAACTTGAACTTATTATCGAGAAAGGTATGTATACACGTTACTGTATACTTGGTATATTAATCGATAACAAATTTGAACGAATTTCCATGTTTTAAACATCCCTTACGAAGACCACATTGTTGAGAAATGTCTGTTTTTCTATCTGTGACAGTGATAACTAAAACATGCTTAGATACAGAAGTAAAAAATGTAGCATACCGTCTTTATCCCAAATGTGTAGATTAAATTTTGTGTAAAATCCGAGGTTTTAAAGAAGACTGTCTGTTTATATAATGGGATATATTTTAACACTAAAAACGAAAAGAGATAAAGAAGTAAAATTCAATAAATATAATCAATGTCTATAGTTTAGACACTTTTCAAATTTTGATCCAAATGCATCAAGGGATTGATCGTCTATCCGTCGATATCAGAATTATGTAGACATGATAACTCAAAAAAAATATCAAATTCGGCATGGAATTTTGTGATTAGAATTGTATTTTAGGTCAATTTTTTGTTTCGGTCAGTTAGAAAAAGCGTGAATAAAACACTAACTCTATTTCCGTATACTATTAACCACACGCCTAGGGTCAATCGCCAAATAATTCTTAAAGAATTACGTGATAGATTCAGCAAAAAATCTATATTTGCGCCCAAGTCTAACTTTCCATAATTATTACGCCAATGCTATCCAATGCTTTATCCAGGATATCACCCTTATTAGAGGGTAGCATTTTTGGAGAGAACACTTTCCGTGGTTTTATTTGTGTATACGTGTATAATTTTAATCCATAAATTTCTTAAAAATTGCTAAAAGGCAACGGGTTTTCTTACTGTTTCATATACAAGGAAACATCAAATTCATTTTTATATTTTATACATAGCAAAGGGATTTTCTTCTCTGAGCTAAATGCTATAGTGTCTGTTACACAAAAGAGTAATATTCTTCAATCTTTCTCTAGCCAATTTTTTTCTTGAATGTAACAAATAATATATAGTTTCCTAACTATTTTTTTACTGAACTTTATTGTAACTACTCGTGAAAGAAAACAAAAGCAGCGAAAAGCATGGGGAGGCTGATTTTTCAGTAACACTTATAAAGGAAAGAATTTTCTTTCTTACTACTAACAAAGTGGTTTTCAAGCCCTTTTGAAAGGGATAGTTTTTGAAAGTAATAGGAGACGAAAATTTGAATGAAGTCTATTATATCCATTAAATAATTAAATTAAATCCATTAAATAACAAAAACAAATTCTTACTTTCTGAATTAATAGCTCAAGAGCTATTATAAAAATATAGAGAGGTTTTAAGAAGGTATCAAACTATCATTAAAATTGATCTTTTTGTTTAAAATACAAACAATTAGTTAACAAACAACTTCTTTCAAATGATGCATGGTTTTTTTTAAATAAATTATATAAAAATTATTTTTATTCAAAAGTATAAAACACATAAAAGCGAGTTCTTATAATTTCATTTATTCTTCCTCCATTCATCTCGAAATCTCAAGCAGAGACATTTCATCTCGTCATTTGTCTCTCAGGCCAATCCGAGACATCAGCGGGCACCTCACGCTCACCATTGAATTCCTCCTAATACTCGAGATTCAATCGCTCCCCTCATTCGGAGATATTTTTTTCTTTTTTTATGATTCCAGTTTCCATTTTAAGGAGCCAGAATTTAATCTCGGGCCAGGAAATACAGCATTTACTTAATTCGGATTCAAAACACGGATTCTTTTCCTTCGATTATTGAAACACGAGTTTATTCGTTCTTTTTCTTAAAACAATTTTTCAGCACTTTTTAAACTCTTTAAGAGTTTATCTCAACCTTCGATTGAATTTCTCTAGACCCGTGAAACTGGATATAAGTGTTTTTTTCTTCTCCTTATCTCTTAATAGATTCAATTTTAAAATGATGTAATAAACCAAAGGTTCCCATTCTTTGAATTTTTTTTCTCCTTCTAAAATAATTTATAATTTGTCAGTAGTAAATTCTAAATATTTCAAAGAGAATTAGCTATGACTTTCAATTATGCATATTTATGTTGTTTCATCGGATGCTGTCTTTGGTTCTCTTATAACACTATGCGTCTGAGCTGATGTCAGATATTGAGTCTGAGATGAAGCATTATGACAAAGTAGCTATAGAGACTATTTGGCAACTCTGAGCCATGTTCTTTTCACTTGCTTCAAAATTCATGAATTTTCTATTACCCTATAAATATTTCATATTGGGAATAGAAGAAGACTTAACCATCAAAGAAAACAAAGTTTGAAATTGTCCACGAATTTTATCTCAAGATAATCGAAGCGTTGCCAACTTGTTTTCATAAAGTTTTTATTTCCATCGATACAAGAACAGGAATCAAATCTGTTTTCATTATTATTTTTTTTTCAAAATGTGGTGATAAGATGCATATTTTTAATAGTAATACATTTTCATTAAATTCTGATATAATCTGTGGTCTATGCATTTATTAATATTAATTGTTAACTTAAATAAGCGTAAGAAACTCATGTTTAGTTATCTTCAAATTTTATCAATTAACTTGTGCAATGAATTACGAAACCAAATAGAAAAAAAATCTCTGGTGATTTTCTTTGTGTACTTCTAAATAAAAGTACTACTTCTAAAAAAAGTTGTGCACTTCTAATATATTTAAAAGTGTAAAGTCCGTGTAAATATGGAATGTATAACTTCATCAATTCATATAGAGTTAGTTTTTTCTGAGAATAAATAGAATTCAAAATTTCTAACATCAGTTAAACATTATACATTTCTAATGTATCAGTGAAAGCTCAGAAATTCTTTTATTTTTAGAAAAATGGCTTTCTCATTACTTAAAAAAATTTCATTATACAAGTAATACAGAAATAAAGTGAATAAACCCTTAAAAAATTGGTTAATGCATAGAGAAACAAAATCTAATAATTAGATGAGATTCTTTAAGTAAAATGAAATCTTAATGTTATACACAGCTTAATGTTATACAGAAGTTTACAAAAGTCAAGATGTAGCTCTTAATAACTAATTCGGGGTAATTCTTTCGTTGAAATCACCCAGAAGTCTCTTTAAACCAAGCACGGACAATTGCGACCAATTAAATTAATTGATTAAGTCCAATCAGCTGAACATGACACTTTCGGGTTAATGATGAGTTCATTTGGTCCAGAGGAACCACAGTCCATTCCAAATTAAAACGACTCATACTCATCATGGAATCCCCATCAAAGTAAACTGGGTTTTGTTGCCAATTTAGGTGCATGGTACTGAAGGATCTGCGCCACACTCAAAACCTAAAACCAGCTTTTAACAAATGAAATGGAGACTCATCTGATCAAGCTATTGTTTTCCAGTCGTCCAGGGTTCAATCGATATAACCACGAGCCTAAGAGAAGGGATGTTGCACTAATAGAAAAGGCACTGTGTTCAATTTTCTGCTGCCACAGTATTTTAAATTCAAATTTCACAGCACTAAGCTAACGTACGTGTACTTCGTATGTTCCATATTGATTCGTGTCGTTATTTCAAGCAATATTGCTTGCCTTAGCAGTGAAAAATTTAAATGATTGGATCTTTTATATCAGTTCAGACTGTCGGCAAATGCGTCGTAAATGCTAACATGCCCATGTTATTTCGGCACTATTTTAACGCTATGGATCTTGGAATGTTGAACTGTCTGGAACTTATAAGCATTTTTGAAGCGTGACGGTAGTTAATAGCATTTTAACTTCAATTAAACTATTATTGCCGTCTAATTGACAGTTAAAAACTCGAACTCTGAAAACTCGAATACAAGCGAAAGATTTGCCAAAGAACAACCC
>JAOUZG010031824.1:668854-683343 GCA_026289955.1 Argiope argentata | reverse complement strand
AATTTCTACCAAAAATAATAAACCTGACAATAATTATTTTAACATTTTAAGATATTAATTTAAAAATTCATTAAATTAAAATAATTTTTAAAAGTACAAAAAAAAATATTTTTCTACTTAAGTAAACTTTTGAAATAAAGCAATAATTACTATAACTGACTTACTAAATTGACGTAATAAAGTAATAATTGTTGCAATTGACAGAATATACCTATAACGACATTGCATATTAAATAAAATAACATCAAAATATCTCAACAACTTTCTTTAACTTACAAATTTTATTTGTAATTGATTAATTTGGCTGAAACATCTAATTTTATATTTCAAATATGATATCGACACTTGGGAAATAATTCACGGTCGCATGTTAATATGAAAATCACTATATAAAGAAATTTAAAAATTCCATATACATTGAAGTTATTTTTAGGGCAACATTTTTTTTTCTTCAGAATAAGATAATTATATTTTTGCATAAGTTACAGATTTCAAATAAATTTAAAAGGTTGAGTAATCTGTGGAAGAATGTTTATTCATTAATATTAATATAGGTTTACCCCCTCCCTAATCCTTACACGTGATACCTGATGAAGATGCGCAAAAAATTAAAAAAATTTCCCAGGCATTTTAACACAATTTTTATGGCAAAGTCAATTTTGGCAAAAATTTATTTTGGAACCGCCATTTTTTGACAACCTCATTTTCACTAGAGAATGCTGGTTGTGTTTAATCTTACTGCATTCTCCCACATATATGTTTATGTTCCTTAGATAATCAAAAAACAAATTTTAAAAAATGAAATTGTGATATATATTGGATCCATATTATTCCGAGAGCCTTATATGTGTTCTGATTGTTAAATATATGAATTTATCGAAATGAAATCATCATAAAATCATTGAAAATTTAAGTATCAGATTAATCTATTTTCAAGTAGTATTTTGTATTTTGCCATGATGCAATTTTACTTTCTCATTCATTTACTACGCGGTACATCTAAAATGTTTGGTCAACGGATAAATATCTGAAAAGGAAAGAGAGTGAGAAATGTCGCCAGGCGCATGCGCTAGAAGGGAGGGACCTATGGAGAGACTCCAAGTTACAAGACATTGACGCTAATTATTCTGTTGTCGAACAGTCGAAACGACGTGTGTGAGAAAACTCATTTCGAATTGAAATTGAGCAACGAATTAACATGAAATTTTATCACAGATTGTAAAAAGAGGTTAATGCTATGCATCTAGCGTGTACGTTCACAGTGGTGCAGGATTAGTAAGTGGAGTTATTTGCATGTCAACGCTTGCATCCCATACCACTTTTCGTGTAGAAAACTTCTTGACCTAATGCCGTGTAACTGTCCTCACACATATATCGTACTGCCAGATCTGGCATCTGTGGACTTTTTTTTCTTCACCTCAGAGGATTATTAAGGACACATGTTTTGCAGACATACCAGCTATCCGATGACGTGAAACATCTGCGCTTTGCTCCATTTCAAAACAGACCTAAGCTGACATATTCCAACAGCTTTATCAACGACGTCAAAAGTGTATTGTGATCAATGGATGTTACTTTGAAGGATAATAAAGATATTTTGTTTCCATAACTTGTTATCATTTCAGAACATGATTTTACTTCAGGAAATGAGGCTTGTGGCGTCAACAGAAATCCGTAGGCAAAAATTAAAAAAAAAAACCGTAGGCGAAAAATTAAATTTTATTTTATTTATTTTATGTTCCACCCACATTTTAGATGCTCCTTGCGTATTATCAACAGAAACAATAAATTAGACTGTTTTCTTCCTTAGTTTTCAGTAATGAAAGAAAACTAAACAATCATATTTTTAATGAAATAATTTAAAAAGCGATTTGTATTTTAGTTTTAAATAAATCTTGATTTATGGTTAATAAATAAGTCAGTAAATCACTGCCATTTATGAATTCAAATTCTCCAACGCTTATGTGCGCGAAATTACGTCTTTCTACAACAAACGGTTTTTCCTAGAAGGTGCAAAAAAATAAGACATCTTCTCTCATAAGGTTAGCAGAGATATTACAAATTGTTTTCCTTCAGAGCTCGTGACTAACATAATTTTTTTCTCATTAATTTACATATGTTCACCCCAATAATCACAATTTCTTTTTTTTCTTTTTATAAATTGTTCAAGCGAAAAATTTATTCATTTGCAAACAAAATCCCAGATCGAAATAAACAAAAAAATAATGTATATCCCACATGAATTGAACTTCAAAAGCCATTACTGAAGAACAAAGATTCCTTTTTTAATTTCGGTCTCGAATTGATCTGTCTCATTATTTCCTATTACAGATTCGATCTACAAGAACAAAAGATATTCCGACAGATAATATTGATTTGAAATTTCCATACTTACAACTCAGAGCTCATAATTAAGATGCTATATTTAGTCGTCTTATAATTTTTTTAAAATTTTTCTTTTATCCCACAAATGCCAATATTTGCCCAAATATGTTCTGAAGCAGTATTTCCCTTTTTTTTTTGTCCCGACGTATATACACTACCCATCGTGCCTTTTTATTTCTAGAGTTCTAGGTAGGGAATTTTTTACAATAAGTAGAAAGAAATAATTTATTTGTATATGAAAATATTCCTTATATATATTTTTTACTACTTGCAAAAAATGTGATGTTAAATGATCGCAAAATTGTGACAAAAAAAAAAAACAGGTATGATAATGAAATGGATATCAACAGAATTTTTTTCTCAGTAATTTGATTCAATATTAACTTAGTTATCCATATATGTTATAACAAACTCAACAATATTTTAAAAAATGCTTTTAATTTTTATTTTTAATAAATAATTCTTTCTGTTTTATATTTAAAAAATTCAATTTTTTTATAGATATCTATTTAATTAAGGCAATAATTATTGACTGATATCTACAGACCTATTGAAAAGAATAATATCGAATCAGTATGAGTGGTTTCTGTTCCAAATCTCTTCGGCTAAAAATTAATCAATAATTTTTTAAAGACAAATTTTATTTGCAAACGAGTAATTTTTTTCGGAATGTAAGAATTAGAATTCGAGTTCTAAAATTATTCTGAAAATTGATCTTAAATGTAAATTTATATATTTAGAGAAGCACTATTAACTAAACAATTAAATACATATATGGATAAAAATATCTCACTCAATTTTGATTCTAGTTCTTCAAAATTTGACTATTTTTTGAGTTAATTCAGAAGGAGCTAACTAGTTCGATCAAAATCCTAAAAGTATTACTTTGCTTCATAAGTGCTAGCATTGAAACATGGAAGATAATTATTAGCAGTCAGTATTCAATTGCATTCACACAGTCACTCGTACTCCTTTCAGAGAAAAACACCACTTCAAAAATAGTATTTATTTTCCATTCTCTTTCTGAAAGCTGATTTTATTTAGATTATGTGCCAACTTTCATATATTTTCTTTTATTATTTTTTTAAAAAATTTCTTAATATTGCAATAAAGCTGGATGAAATATGCGTCTATTCATGGAAAACTCTCTGAAAGAAATATATATTTGGTTATGCAAGAATCAGATTTCAGAAAACTTTATCAAAGATTTAAAGTTTTAGTTTCATCTTTTTATAGTATCATCCGTCATTTCCTGTTACAGATTCAATCTTTGAGATAAGAAAGACTTCGATTAATGAAATTTATTTTAATCTCTTACTTCTGCTACCGAACTTCTAAAGATTGTAATAAATATGACTTTTACTCTGTGAAAACATAATGGTTTTTTTTCGTTCAGGAGTTTTGAATAATTGAAGACAACTAGTAATTGAAGCTCAAAATCGGGTAGGCAATGAGCATAAATGATAATACCCAGTACTGTATTGTTATTATGGATGCTTCTTCAAAAGCAGGTGCATTTTTAAAAAGTTGGCCTGCTTTTATAGGCATTCACTTTTTAAACTGGTTTAAACTACTCAATGACTTAAATTAGTTAAGACAAATTTATGAATTAAGAATATTAATGTTCTCATATGATAACTTGAAATTGGCAATAGCAAATTTCATTTTTTACTATGATTTCTCTTGATTTTTTTGGTTATTTGCTCTATTCTTTTGTTGTTATTTGCTCTATTCTTTTTATTGTCATCCTTTCCTGTTTCGTTTTCTTTTCTAATTTTATAAAAACATCAATTTTTTGATTAATATTTAAATAAAGATTTATTTTAAAAAATAATTGAGTTTTTTTCATTAAAATACTTCTTATGAAAATTTTTGTTAAAGCAAAATAATATCAGAGATTAACATATATATATTTAAAATTATTCTCAATGTTGAGAAATGGTTATTTGCTTAGAAATATACTTTCATTAAGAACGAGTATAATTTTATTGAAACTTTTATATTTATGGACTAGCACCCCCCCTTCAAATGTATGGATCAGAGTTTGTCAAATATAAACAGTTCATATTTCCTTTGCCAGTAAGACCAGTAATACTGTAGAATCATTACCTTAATTCTAAAGAAAAAACGGAATTTTTACCAAAGGTTTTGGGGAAGGACGGAGAATACGACGACTTTAACTTGTAATCTGGTTTTTAAACATAATATTTCGAATACTCTAACTATTTTTGGTCTCGTTGAAGTGCTATTCATTCATAGATTCAAAAAGATTTCTCTTTTTTGCATTGATTAATTAAGTTTTTAGGCAAAATTGGCACAAGAGAAAAAAAAAGGGATGCATATGTTTACATTTAAAGAAAATTTGATATCAGATTACTCTCTTACTTAGAAGGAGAAAAGATTTGCTGTTTACTCTTAAACTTATAGAAAAAAAGAATGAATTTGATTACATTTCAAACATTTTACTTTGAAACTCATGTGTTTTTACTATTTTCAATAATAACTAAATTTTTATGTAAGAAAGGATTTGGTCTCGATGTATAAGCACAGAAAAAGAATTAAAACATTGCATGAATTTTATTAATTAAATATTTAAGATAATAGTGTGATTAATATAATATGACATATTTAATTCTATTCTTCAATGATAAATATTATTAATTACCTTATTAAGAAAAGAAATATCTTAAAAAATAAAAGCATCAAAATAATTTTTTGTAAATCCATTTGAACTTCTATTAATTAAATGTATTTACTGAAGATATATTTAGGGAACTGATAGTACAAATGGTACCCCTTCTAAACAACTTACCTATAACCATCTCCATTCTACCTAATATGTAGAAAAATCGGGAGGAATTTCCAAGAAATACTGTTTTTTTACAGTTGAAGTGTCATACTTCTGAAGTATTAAATAATATAAATAAATTAATCAAGTTTAAAAATTTTTTTGCAGTATTTAAAGGGATTAATAGGTTATTAATCACATTACAAATGGTTCTGGGGAATTCTTCAGTTTTTAGCAGCAATGAAATGCAGGATGTTCGAGCTGATATATGTTTATGTTACTAAACAGTCACCTCTGCGCCAAGTCTAGTGGCTCAGTAATTAAGTAGAATTGATTTTTTTTGAAGTTTTTATTGTTTCCTTGTGTTCAAAAAACGGATACATGCAGTTTTGAAGTATAATTTTGAGTTTGGTTTAAACGTAAACCAGATCTTAAAACATTCTCGCACTAGATGCTAATTGCCCGTATACAACGCAAAGAGCAATAAAGGGGGAAATTTCATCCTGGAATGCGCCGAGAGAGCACCAGGGCGACGAATATCAGTTACAGATGAATCTACCATTCCTGTGAGGTACCTCTTTCAGAAGATAGGCGAGTAATAAATCAGCAGAAAGAAGATACATTAGTTCTAATTACTATAGCAATCCGCTCGATTCTGCATTATCATTCGGACAAAAAGAAACTTTGTTGCCTCCGAGTGTCTCGTAGACGGAATGAAGAGCAGTTAGCTTAATATATAATGAATCTAAAGAATCTAAAAAAAGTGGATTAATCTTGAAATACCGTACAAAGGCGTGATAGGTTCATTGTTGTTGTAATATGATAATGTGCCGAGAAAGGCTCAAGTTTAGGTATTTGATGATGGTGACACACCAGTAGAAATCAGAAATCCCAACTTATGTAAAACGTAGTTTTAAGTCGAGTCGAATTAGGAAACGCATGTTTTGGGGCATACTGAATTGAGTGGTATGCTGGACAGTACCTACCTGAACTTAGGAATATATGAAAAACCTGATTTCAAGATTGTACACGTGGTTCCTCTCTCAACCCACCTTATCCTTCTAAACACTGAATCGAACATTTGGCCACTAAATGACTAAAGCCTCTTGGACCGTCTCAGTACCGACAGATACATTTTTATTCCCTGTGACTTTGTATTGTTCTTGCATCTGAAAGCGATGCTGAAAAAATGCATTTTTCCAGTAACGAGTTGGTTAAAATGGCAAAGATAGTCATAAAATTCACCAAAGCAAGCTATGATAGATACATGTACATTCTGTTGCATGTTAAATCCGTCAAAAGTGTCATCCTTATCATCTGACTGCGGTTAAGAATTACGAGCTCCGACCCAAAACAGCCTTATCACTGCTTTACAACGGGACGTTAATATAACTAAACTAAACTAAATTGTATTAAGACGAGGTTAATTATCAAAAATATATAGTCGAAAAAGACAATCGATGCTACTTTTCATCAAGGCGAAGTTTAACTATTAAAGTTATTTTAGGGAACTCTTCCTATATGTATCATATTTTATGTATCTTCATAGGTATAAAATATAATAATTGAATACAATAACGATTCATGTCCCTTTTTATAGGTAAAGTGTTTCTTTGCAAACAAAATATTAAGTACACACTCTTAAACAGTAATGTTTCTTTAAATATAATAAAATTAAATATAAAATTTATAGGATAAAATTAATTCAAAATATCAAATATAAATTTTAAAATATATTTGAATTGACCATGAAGGCAAATATATAAAAATATATTGAAAAATGGTATTTGATTTCTCATGAGCATCCCATAGAAAACGTTCCTTATCAACAAATATGTCTTCAAATACATTTCCTTCTCGGGCATTTGGATTCAATTCATCTGTAAATCTTCCAGAGAAACGTTCGTCTGTTATCTTTCGAGTCATCCTCGAAAATCAGAGAGCCCCTCACGCCCGCCCATTGATTTCCCCAAACACTCCAGATTCAATCACTCTCGTGATTCGAACCAAATACCTTTTTTTATCTTTTCTCTTTTTTTGAGTTTTCAGTTTCATTTCTAACAAGCCTGAATTCAACCTCGAACCAGGAAATACGGCATTCACTTAATTCGGATTCAAAACACGGATTCTTTCCCTTTGATTATTGAAACACGAATTTATTCATTCCTTTTTTCTTTTCTTTTTTTTTGCAACAGTTTTTCAGCACTCCTTAAACTCTTTAACAGCAAAGTTTTTTTTTCAGCTTTCTTGAGATCCATGAATCTGAGGAATTTTATTCTTCGCTTTCTTTTAAAATAATCAGGCTTGAAAAATAGTACCGATTCACTGACAGTACAAAAGGATCTTCCTCTTTTTAATATTTTTTATGGTTTAAATATTGTTTTATCTTTTTTCTATTTTATTCTAAATAATGTATTATAAAATCAGCAATTTCTTTAATTTATATTGCATACCATTATCCTCTTTCATCTATTGATTTTTCTTTTTTGTTTCCATTCTGTCTGAGAGAGGATATCGTGTGTTCACTTTGAGGATCAGAATTCTAATAAGCCTCCTCTTTTAACCTTGGATATTGTTCTTCTCTTTTGTCTCAAAACCTCGTGACTCGCGTTATAAGTCAAAATAGAATCACTTATAAGGTAAGAGTTCCAGGGAATTATAAATCAAATCGATTTTGTCTACCTAGAATTTGAATCGGGTAGAATATTTTAACTATTGACATAGAATAATAGGATAATGAGGATGTATGTTATAATTGTCTTATATATTTTTATTCGTAAATAAAGTAAGCCATCAAGAAAAACTGGTTCTTACGTATTAGAAACTCGGACATTATCGCCAAAATTGAAGGCGTAGCCAATGGGTTACTAAACCCCCAATAATGGCAAAAAAACCGCCATTATTTAAAAAAAAATTCAAACCTTAACTGTCGTCCACCTTTTTGTTGGTTTCGTTGCCTTCGACAGTTTATCTCCAAATTTGAATCTGTAGTGAATACAAATCAATGTAACCTACGAGCTGATCCTGGTCTAGTGCGACGTAACAGAAACTATTATCTTTCATCGTAATTTTAATCGCAAAGCAAATCATAATAAAAAACCAGATTAATATCCAATCAGAATCAACATTCACTACTCTTTCTCCCGATCGTCGGCACGAGGCCAGGCTTAGCTCGTGGGATGGATTTATACTGTTGTGTTAATACGTCGGAATAAATTTTATTTTTATAAAAATGATCACTCCTATCCTTACAAATCCATCACCAATGAGTTACTAAACCGTTGACGTCCACGGTCTAATAAGTAAGTACCGAAAAATTATTGGAGCTATGATATTTTCAGAATGAGAAATCTTCATGAATACTCGACCAATCTAAGGTTTTGAATTAAGAAGTTCAGCCTCCAGTAAATGATGCAACATAATCGAAATGACATCACCTCTAATTTTGTATCGTGAATTTAGAATCACCTTATAAAATTATGCAGATTTATGATCAAAGAGTGAATTCAAAAATTGATGTTTATATAAAACAAATAAAAAGAAAAAAAAAATTACTTGAAGGAAAAAGTGAGCTTATAAATATAGAAACTTACACAAAAACATTTTATTCAGTTGTATCCTAAAATATTCTTTTAATCTTCGGAAATTTTTCTAGAAATCTTAAGCAAGTTGATATTTTATTTTACGTTAATTCTCTTTGTTAAATACCCTTTTGCGTGTTACAACTTTCTCACTGTCAAGCTGAATGGTACCATTAGATATAACTTTCCATTTTTTTAAAGATCTCTTTTACGTAATCATCCCTATATGGATTAAGTTTAAACATTTTTTATTTCAAAAAGAATGAAGAAAAATAAGACAAATTCATTTTAATAAGCAAAAATCAAAACAGTAATTAATGTAGATTTTAATTTTTGTCTTGTTCATTATATTTCACCTATAAATTAGGTTGAGTACTATAAATGGTAAAGGTGTATCATCACTCATTCAAAATTCGAAAGAATTTCCTTATTTCGAATTTTCTGATAAAAATATCCCATGTCATTTGAATTTGTTAATTTTCGTACATATGCAGAATACAGTGCTTTTTGAATTGCCTAGTAGTAAATTAAAACAATGCTTTTCCTTATGAATTTCTTCATTTTAAATTGTGTACTAAATCTATTTTTTTATTTCTATAATAAAATCAAATACATTTTTTTTAAATGAATTTGTTTCATTGGCGAATGCATTTGTTTTTGCTTTGGCTGTGAATTTTTTATTTTGTAAATAACATTATTTTGCATATCTTTCGCATGAACAAAATATCAAATTAAATTTCCCCACTTAAGCAGAACTTTAAGTTTGAGTAACATCAAAAATGCTATAAAATTTGGCCCGTTTTTTACACCTCTCTCGATTAATTCAGCGCACATTTTCCCCTCAGTATATTTTTCAGAATTCATTCTGGCACCCTATTAAATATTCACAGCAGACTTTATTTCAAGTAGAAAAATGAAACATGACTTCTTTTCATCTTGTCTAAACTGTGTTCGAAACTCTTCTTGCCTTATAATTTCCTCTTCCCAACAACCGCCATCTTTTTCTTCTTGTTGTTGTTTTGGCGCGCTTTCTTAAAAGTGGGAAACTCGCCAATTCTTCCAAGATGCCAGTAAAGAGGAAGACGGAAATGAATTGCACGAGGCATAATGAGTTGTGAAATTTCTTTCCTCATATGAGCTGCGGGGAAAATGTTTTTGTTGACACAACGCTAACCTCTTCTAGATGAGGAGCGACGCTGCGAGCGAAAGCGAAATAAGTCAGCCTCATCATTGATGTAGAAAGGACTCTTGGGAAGTTTTTTTTTTACCAGAGCATCTCAAAACAGAACGGTAGTTTTCTGGTAGCCATGGAATTATTTGTCTCATTATTAACTTTTTCAAGAGCCTATTATGTTTTTCTTCATTCAGACATTTTAAAACTCTAAAGACGTTTTTTTTATACGAAGATAAATAGACGAGCACTGCAAATATAATTAAAATATGCACATTTTAACGCTAGTTATTGAGACAATGTATTAATATACATTCATTTAGCTATTGCAAAAATTTTGCTTTTATTTGGTAATTTTTGTCTTGTCCAAAAGGTATATAAAGATGAACAATGAAACAGCTGAAAAGGAAATTGAAAATTAAATGCTAAATTCATTAATATAATTTTCAATCTGAATTCATTTATCCAAACGAAGCTTATAGAAAAATCTAATCATTGGTGAGAATTATTGTTGTAAGCTTAATTATTGTAGCTTCGAAGTGAAATTAACATTTACATTCCGTTATTCACAAACCCGAAGAAGAATTCAAAACTTGAGATCACATAATAAAAACTAGTGTTTTCCCCATATTTCTGCACTCAAATATGAGGTCAATTATTAACAATTTTAACCATATATTTTTTCTCTTTCTTTACAACCTTGTACTCATTCTCTGCACTCGTTCCATTAATTTGAATAATAGGTATAAAAAAGATTTGTGTACCCAATATAAAAAATAATTTTGGATATAAAAAAAGCATCTGAATTTGTTGTTGAAATAATCTGGATCAAAGTTCATTAGAGAAACATTAAAAACTATGACGAGAACACAAAATCAGATGACCGAGAAATTGGATGTCTTTTGTCGATAAATCTTGTATTAAGGACATTTTGACGAAGTTCTTGCCTTTGCTCTCCTAAAGTGAAATAAAGTTAACACTCATTTAATGTATTTAATGTATTTTTAATATTTCACAATTTAATATGCAATGTAAGACTTAATGTTTCTTCTTTATGTATTCTTTTTCTGCAGCAATGCTCGTTTTGTGCTGACTGCTCCTCACTGCTGCCAAGTGTGCAATGCCATAAATTGTCTTTTGATCTTTCGTGCTGTGTGGCGTTACTTGTCGACGGGCCGGCTTGCTGGCACAGGGGTAGCGCGTCTGCCTCGTGTTCAGGAGGTCCCGGGTTCGAGTCCTGGTTCGGGCATGGTTGTTATTCTGTGTACTATCTGTGAGATGTGTGAATGTGCCCCCCTGTAAAAAAGGGTTGTGCAAGCGAATGAGATGAGTGTGTAGCAAAAGTCGTACTCTTGGCCCTAGTTGGCGCTACTTGAAACAAGAGACGCTTCACTCGGCTTAAATCTGCTGCTGGGTCCAGCAGCGAGCTTGTCCATAGGCAAGTGCCATTAGAACCAACCAACCAACCACTTGTCGACGGACCCGTCCAGTTCACCGATTGGTCTCCAGCTAGGACTTGCATGAGAAAAAAGAATAATAGATTATCTTTATTAGTATTTAGGAATTAAGATTGAAACTACAAGCTGATCTTAATCAGTAAAAACCACATTGCACTCATTTCTGCATCTTGTCACTATCAATTGGAACAACAAAAACACTAACGAGAAAGATTCAATAGTATAAATGAAACAATATTTCTTTATCATTTCATTTACAGTTTATGTGTCCTTTCAGTTCATTTGCATGATAAGTAGGAAAAGATCATTTATAAACACCAAGAAACGGTCTTATCTTAACTAAAACTTTCCGGGGGGTAGCGAGAAGATGTCGCCCTTAACTACAATGTCTTTCAGACAATAATTGCCTGAGGGATCATTGTTTCATTAACTTAAATTCAATGCCTGTCTCTAGAAAGCTATATATCTTATCTGTACAAGCAAGAAGTAAAACATTTGTATACAGAGCTATTAATGGAAGTTTAAAGTTTTACAAAAAACAAGACGTTTTTTGGGAACAAAAGCACAAGAATAATTTATTTCGATGCCCCGAATTTATTCAGCATTTACAATTGAAGATATCTTTGATTTACTGCAAAACTGCTGACCTTTCTCGTTATTTCCTTTTCTGGCCAAACAGAACAGTTTTTAAATTTCGAATACATCTTCAACATATTTTTTATCAGCAGATTATTCGGGATCAAATTGAATGCATTCAACCTTTTCACTGCATAAATCATGAATAATTTCAAAATCTAATTATTTAATTTTTATATGTCTTATTTTTAAATGTGATTCTTCTTTTTTTAAGAAAATTAAGCAAAATTTACCCTTAGCACATGTTTTTTAAGGGATTATTAGATATATGATGTAGTCGTACAGGATAAAAGAGAAACTAAATTATTATTTATTTTCAGAAAACGAAATATTGCTATCAAAAAGGTTTTACATAAAAATTTTCAATTAGGACTCGTCATTAGTTTTAAAAAGGATAGAAAGTATCATTTGACCCGAATGAAAATAATATAAAATTCTCAAAGTTCAAGTGGTAAGATCATTCTTATTTGCAGCAAAGATATTTAAAAGAGAAGGTTTGTTCCTTCCTTTCCCTCAAATATTTTGCAATTATGCTTCCTATATTTAAGTTTTACAAATAATAAGTGTTATCAAACATTTCCTCCCATAAATTTCCTAATTTTAATAAAAAAAGTTTACCCATTTAAAAATTTTAGGCATGAAATCGCTTTCAGATCAGTAAAGAAAAAGGAATTTTTAAATAAATTCTTTGGTTACAATTCTGAATATAATTGTATATAACAATTAATATAAAAAATTAATTTAATTAATACTTAAGTTAACAAAGACATTTTTTTTAGTTAGCGCTTATTAAATAATTACTATTAGTAAAAATGATTTATCAAAAAATTATTAACTTTTGTAGGAACTGAACTCCCATTCTTCATCTTCACATGAAAAATACTGAAATCCTCGCATTATGCAGACAGAACTACTTCCTGTTGGTTTTAATTTTTATTACAAACGGCTAAAACTCTATTTAAAGTATTAAAAATTAATTCAATATAATTAATGAATAATTATTGGGAAAAACTGTATTAAGATCTTAACATCTAGTGTCATCAACAACAACTTTATATATATATATATATATATATATATATATATATATATATATATATATTATTAATTATAGGTATTAATAAATAGAATAGGAATTCCAGATATCGATAGATTTATATGATGTAAAAAGAAAAAGGATTTTATATATTTCAATCTGAAATTCATTGGCGAATTATTCATTAAATCTCAGTTCACAAAACTTGGAAATGACAAGTGCACTAATTCATGGAAGCAGTTACAGCAGTCAGTATTCAAGGATAATATTTTCGATCGCCATTTTGTCTTTGCAAGCTTTCTCTAATATTTATAAGTATGCAATTATTTGATTATTATGATAAATATTGTTTGTATAAGCACAATATTGTTAAAGTGTCATATTTATGACAAATAATTCTCGATATAATGGGTTCTTTAGAAATACTGATATCAGTTTATTTATCTAATTGATGTTTGATAATCATATATGTTTTGTAAAAAAACTTTTCTCACCATTCCTAATTCGTTTAACACTAAACAATAACTAAAATATTTTTTTTAATGATGAAGTTAAAAAGAAAGAAATGAAAGTTAAAAATAAAACAAAAATTTATGGTAGGGAATGGGACGATTTGAGAAACTGAAGTCTTGGTTTTTCATCATACAAATTGCATGTTTGATGCCAAAAAGTTGATAATTTTTCCTCCTAGAATTTCTAAGGAATCAAAGAGAGCTTGCAATCATTGCGAATTCATTTCGAGGAGATATCAATCCCAGCGAATAAAGATATCCTCTTCCACTAATACAGGATTAATGGTAAAAAATAAGTAATTGCAAACACTGAATGGCGTTAATCGATAATGAGCTGGCAGTCACAATCAAAGACACGAAAACTAATAGATATCATTCATTTTCCTTCAAAGGCGAATAAAGTTTTAGTCTTTAAAAAAATCGAGGGTTGAATCCCAATTGCTTTCTTTAGAGGAGGGGAAAATTGGACATTTCCCAACGAAAACATTGAGTATATATACTTTCCGATAACTAAAGAAGATATTTGCCATAAAAGAACAGAAACATCAAATTTACTAAAAAAACTTTTTAAAATGTTAGCTGTCAAGATATAAAAATTGGAACTCTGATGGGAATTCTATTAAAATTTTACATCCAAATATTCAAAATGTTTTATTAATTACATTAAAAGGAAAAATTATATATTTTCAAAATATTTGTGTCAGTTTTAAATAAACCTAAATATAAAGTATATTTCAAAAGTACGGAAATGTACTTTTTTTAAGAAGAATAATTAATTATTTATTGAATTAATAAGAGTAAGTTAAAACATGTGTTTATTTTTGTTTATCACATATTATTCAAAAATGCATCAACATTCTAATGCTTATAGTCTAATACAATGTTTTTAAATTAATTACTTGCTATACATGTAAATGAAATCG
>JAOUZG010031824.1:657023-668454 GCA_026289955.1 Argiope argentata | reverse complement strand
CAACGATAAACTATAGTGTAATGGTAAGTCATATTTGTTTTGTATATATATCACCTATCATAAAATTTAGCTACCATTTTTAAAAACTATTTAAAGATAGAACGGCAAATTTTAAAGAATTGTCATGAAATTGTACTTCAGATTCAAGATTTGAATGGCTTTTAATTTTTCAGTGTTCTTTTATATTTATGAAATAATTTAAAGAGTTTGTCTATATAAAGATATTACTTCAAAATTTAATACGAAAAACTGAAGTTTTATGACAATGAATTTAATATAAATTGTTAATAACTTTTATTTCGGATATTGTTTAGAAAAATGACGATGGCAACAATCATTGGATTCAGTATCAATTTTCAGTATCAATCTAAATTTTTAATAGGTCATTTCTATAAAACCCAATACCATTTCTATAATACCCAATCTTTCAAGTTCAGGTTCTAATAGGTCATGTCGTAAAAATGAGAAAACTCAATATATCGAATTATTTTGTTTATCTCCTCTCCGCGGCTTTAACCACCGAAAAAATAACATTCATTTCACAACATCCAGAAGTTTCCCGCACAGCCTAGTTTGTACTAATCACGATAAATGCAGTTATCCCAGCGTAAAAACTACACTCCGCCTGGATTTGTTCTTTCCTGCCGCAAGCAGCATATTGCAGCGGAAAAATATTTACCGCTGGGTTCCACTCGTCCGTGAGGGGCGATACGGTACGGACGCCGGGACTCAGAGGATAGCGCTTATTAGGAAGAATGTGTCACTTATATTTATCTACAGAGATATTGCGTCCATTGATACGTGGATAAAGGGATATCAGATATATCGGAAACTTCTGGAAACGGCCACTGAATTGACCGTCGCTGCGGAGAATCGACGTTTTTTGGAAGGGAGTTTTATGCCGCAACATAATTTATGGACGCATTAAAGCGCCTTCTTTGAAGCGGTTATTGTTTGGGTTTGTTTTATGGTGATCAAATTCGATTTGGGTTGTGTGTGCATTGGATGTAAAATAAATAAGATGGTTGGATTCATTTTTTCTACTCTGTTCTTACAAGTTTCTTTTATAAAATTGATGGCGCATTCATCGAATAAACTACTAAGAGATATTAGCTTTAAGATTTGCTAGCAATCAAATCATTATTCGAAATTGAAACTCCTCAGAGAAAGTGATAAAGAATATATGAAAAAGTCTAGGATATCCTGGTTGGTAGGGCATTGCTTTCGCATCTCTTGGGCTGCGAGTTCGAACCTGTCAGCCGAAGACTCTTCGTGTGTGATGGCTGAAGCACATTTAATATGCCTTGGTCACTAAGTCTTCCTGATCGAGAGTAATACCACTCGGGGTATTGAGTCAGAGACGATCGCTCTCTGCTTCAGATCTAAATTACGATCAGTGGATGAATGAATGAAAAGCATGATTGAAGTCGGCCCTAAATACAGGATTTGTGACGTTTATGAGATAGAAATCAGATATCTGACCTCGGGTGCTAAGGGGTTCACACTCCTAAAAGCAAGTGCATCCCTTCCTGTCGTAAAGCGGAAGAAGAAAACAAGAACAGTAGAGGAAAATTGTTTGAGCAGAAACAGGCTAACGGCCTTTTTTAAATTCAATCCTTTGATTACAAACTTGGGCCGGCCTGATCGAGTTTGTTATCTATCTGGAATCACTTAATGTTCCAAACATATCTATTATTAAAACGTGATAATGATTCATAGCCTTTTGACCTAGTATAGGAATCTCAGAAAAAATTCAAAAAAAAAATCCTAGAAAAAATTCTACACTGAGTCTTTAATTAATGTAAATTTTTCAAATAGGATTCTGAAAAGATTTCGTTCAGTTGTGTTTTTTTTATTTATCAAATTATTCATTGATCGGAATTAAAGAAATTTTTAATCATAAGAATACTATGTTTCTTTTTTTGAAATTTTTGACCAGCTCATTTTCTGAAATGGGTTACAGCTAGAAGTTCATAAGAGAGATAAAAATCGATAATGACTGTAAAGCAGAAACATTGCTTCTTGTAAGATGAATTTTTAACTTAGAAAAAATATTAAGAATGTTTTACATATGGATATGTAATTTTTGGCAAATAAAATCCGGAGTAAAAAATTATAGATTTTAAAAATATAAAAAAGAAATTGTTAAGTTTTGGAAGTTTTATTAGTAATATGTTTGAACTTTTTGAGCGTGTTTAATGTTATCAATAACAAAATGTTTATGTATCAATTTTTTAAGCATAAATTAATTAATAAAATAAATTTTAAAATTTTTTAATAAATTAATAAAAAAAATTTAAATGAAATGTCTCCATTTTTTTCTAATTTGAAAAAAAGTTATTGCAAGTTTCATAATAATGATTATCAAATAAAGTTTCATCAGTAAAAAAATAATTAAAACTAAATACATTTTCCTTTAAACACGTTCGTAAAAGTATTTTTTTATATGTAAACACTGTAACACAAATGTATTAATATACAAAAATAACGCATAAAATTTCTGCACTTTTGGGTAAGGCGTTATATTAATAAAGAATGTGTATAAAAGTGACAACATTTAGTTTTTTAAAACAGGATTATTATTAAAGCTTGTGCATGTAAATTAGAGATCAATATACAAAGCACGCTTACACTGAAACGTGTTTTGGGTTTTTCAGGATTCAAAAAATTTAAATTTGAAAAACATTCATTAAAATGTTAATGATTTTAGTAAACCACCCGAAATTCAGTATTAATGAAAAACAAACCAGTAAATATATTTGCTTTTACTATGGAAATAGAAAATTTTGAAAAATAAAAGTATGCTCTATTTGATATTTTATTCATTAAATTACTAGAAAAGATCTATCAATGATCAAGTAAAATAATTTGCATGCTTATCAACCGCATAATATGGCTAATCACATATAGTGCATTCCATACGTGCAATTCACTTAAAACGATCTCAGTCTTTCTTTTTATAATGTACAGATAAGTCACTATTTCATTCTGTATCTAAAAAGTTTGTATTTTTTCCATACAAAAATACATGTGTCTCAATGAAAGGAATTTTTTTAACCACTTTCATTTTTAATTTTAAATCCTCAAACCCCCAAAGTATTGGATTTATTTATTGTTAAGCTATGCCTTGGCTGAATTCAACACATAATCCTAAAAGAAAAAAAAATTAGAAAATATGATATCTAGCAGCAGTAATTTATTTGAAAATACTTTGTATCAAAATTAGTAGTGACATTACATGGAAAATATCTCAGCCTGATTTTATTCCGACAGAATTTGGGCATTTGCATTGTACTTTCGCTTTTGTGGAGAGCACTCAGGATTGCAATAATGCATTCTGAAAGATATCCTCTTCATTCACGCGTGTCTTCTTCCGCGGCATAAAGCAGAGTGGCAGCCAACGAAGCTCAACCGGGTTCTGTATCAGTCAATTATTGACTCCATTGCGACTCATCACATACCGTAGTTAGGAGAAAAGTGTAAAAGTCAGCGAGTCCATTTCAGAATTATCAAAGCTGCATTAACAAGCGTTAAACTCAACAGCATAATTGTTCAATAGAGTAAACTATCAAATTTACTATATTTTATGTTCTGTAAATCAAATATAACACTAATCATGTCGTATGGCTGCCTTCTTAATTTGTGGAGTCACTTCTGCCCCCAAAGTTAAGAAGTTGCGAGGTTTTTTAAAATATGCATCTGATAAAGATTGCTGACATTCCCTTCTAAATTGGAAGGAAAATAATCCATGACCTTCAAATTGAACCTGTTTCGGAATTTACTAAACAAACAGCAATAAGTTCTGCAAAAAAAAAAAAAAAAAAAAAAAAACCTCAGATGCATAACGAGTTGTTTCAAATACCAGCATACGATTCAGCTGCTTCCAATTTTAGGAAAAGGTTTAGAGCTGCAATTGATGATATATAAATAAATTTTACATATATAAAAATAACGAGAATCAATCGCACCGCTAAGAATCTAAAGGATTAAATCTTTCAAAATTATTCCTGCTGAGAACCTAAATAGCCATATTAAGCTGTATACGAGAAACTTTTTCTGGAAGTTTCCCAAGGTTAAAAAAGTGAAAATGAGATACATCTGTTAATAAACAATCGAAATACTATTTCACTATTAAATTGACTCAAATAAAAAAAAGTCTTTTTTTGCATAACGTCAGAGTTTCATGCTCTTGTCCAAACTAGTCCCCTCAACATCAATCCTTCCTGTACATTTATCATACACTATTTAATACAGCAATGAACTATTCAATATATACTGTAAATTTACTGGTTTAATTTTCGAACTCACCAGTCGAAGACTCTCCGCGCGTGTGGTGGCCGATGCAAGTTAAATCTGTCGTGGTCACAAAGTCCTCCATGTTGAGAGTAATACCACTGGCGATCTGGGTCATAGTTGATCGTTCTCTGTTCCAGATCTAAATTATGATCTGTGGATGAATGAATGAAGTCTGCCCCATAAAAATGGTTTGTGGCGTGTGTGAGATAAAAATCAGACTTTTGCTCTCATTGACCGGTACACACAGAAGCTATTGTGCTCCTCCTTCCGTTGTAAAGCGGAACGCGAGAACAACAACAAAAGCAACTACGTTCATAAGCTATTCCAAATAATAATTTGTAGGTGCTCGTGGCCACTTTGCCACACCTGGGAACTCCGAAACACCAATATGTCATCCTTGCAATTTTGAAAGTTCATTTTTGAAGAAGAGTTCATATGCAACTGGTTGCTTCAAGGGACAATATTTCAAGGGACAATATAGTGAGGGACAATATAGGAAAAATGATCTCCTATACAGATGTACTTAAGAATCATAAAGAAAATTAATTTGTATTATTTATTGATAGCAAATAAATATGAGCATTTCAAAGAGGTGCTATTATATATATTTAATATCTAGATCATGCATCTAAGAATCTGAGGATTTGTTCAAGATAGTCTATATTTTTTGTTGCTATCAATTTTGTGAAATTTATTCACAATCTTGGGGGGGGGGGGGAATGAACCTCCCAACTTTAATCTGGCATGGATCATTGTAAAATCATAAAAAAAGTGTCAATTGAAAGGACTTAAAGAGTTTTGAATTTCTAATTTCGTAATGGGTCGCCTTTATATTGAAATAAGAGCAAACTAACATTTCCAGCAATGACACTAAGTTTTCTCATCAAAATTTAAAAATTACATTTTAAAGTGTTTCTGAAAACCAATTTCCATTAACGTACATTCATTTAAAATTTTATGAACATTTTTTTTTGACATTAAGAAGTTAAAATAAAATAATGAATCTTTATTCATACCTTAAATTTTTTTTTTCATTTAAACTTTTTTTATAAAAATGTTTAAGTGTCCTACAAACTTTGCATGCACATTTAAAACGAAAAGATAATTTTTAATAAATGAAAATAAATACCATATTAAAATTAAAAACTTTTAAATTTTATCTAAGTCGAAAAGAGAACCATTTTCTGGGACTTTCAAAATTTGAACTCATTTCTAGTTTTTTTTGTAACATTAAAGTTTCGCTGTTAATCCTGAAGAGATACATTTAAGAGCGTATTCACAAATATCAAAATATAGGCAGCTCCTTATTAGGAATTGAAATGCTGATGATCATCCATTTCTGGAAAAACATTTCGTTTTCTGAATTGTTGAAATTCAAAAATATATATAAAAAGAATATTATTTCTCTAAATAGTATATGGATAACAAACTCTGAATTTTTGAATTAGAAAAGAACCGTTTGTGGTTGTTTAAATCTACTAAATTTTCTTTATATGTATAATCAATTTTGCAAGTTTCAAATTCGATAGTATTAATTTGCCTTAGTTATGATGTTTGTAAATTTATTGTGATTATAATTAAATAATAAATTCCCATGTATAAAAATAATGTAATTTTAATTAAATAATAATGTGATAATTTTTAAATAATAAATAATAAATTTAATTACATCTTTTTTTGCCCATGCGGTAATTTGGGAATTTCACAGTAATGGAGAATCAGGTGCAATTTAAAAGGAACTTTCAACATTTTCGGAAATTTTTTCCGAAAAGTATTATGATTCTTTAAAACAAATTCGCTGAAAGTACTTTTTTATGAATGAAATAGAAAACCTTTTTACTATATAAATTAACTCTTCGAAGATACTTTAAAAGCATAAGAAAAAAAATCACCCAATATTTAATATTACCCATTTAAATATGGAAATGACCCCTTAATAGAAAATTTCAAATATCTCCAGTTGTAATTATGGTATATAAGCGAAAATGTTAACTCCTTGCATTTTTTCCATGGGAAATATATTATGATATCAAAAAAGGAATTTATTCAAAATTTCAAAGTTTGCGCAGTTTTAAATATGTAGGCAAGCCCCTGCGAAAATCTTATTCACCAAATTTTTCACTATCACTATCTTTAAATTGTATTTTCAGTTTTCACATAGGATTATTGATTAGAAAATAATCTGATTGGCTCCCTGTTTTTCCCGAAATTATACAGGTATTAGTGGAAGTGGGATTTTAAGCTGAAAATTCTCACCATGAACACTAATCACAACAAAAGGCCTTTTAAAGCCAATTCATTCATGTAATTTAGAATTTTCAATCGAAGCAAATTAAATCTATCAGATATATGACCAAAAATGATGGCGGCGAGTTATGAGCAAAGTAAATTATAACAATTTATTCAGGGACTTCAAATGGGGTTGGGAAATCAAGAAGTTAACATATGTTAGCTAAAACCTAGATTTTTTTTCTAATTCCTTTACTCAGATAATAATGCATTTGCAATCAGTCTCACCCTATGAAATACCAAATTATTCAGCAACAACAACTTTGCCTGATTAGCTTTTAATAATACAAATATTTCTGAATAATTCGATGTAGCAAATGGAAAAGCGCGTTTGTAGTTTAAATCAATAATTTATAATTTAGCACTGTATATTTGTCTTAAACTGTATCAAAACATGTAAAGAAATACATCACATACATTTAAAAATTTTAAGTTGCTAGTTATTCAAAGCAGCCTAATATATTTATTTTGATCATAATAAAAGATAAGAAAGTGTTGAAAGTAGAAACATTGAAAACTTATTAAACAGACGTTTAAATAAGAAGCCGTTATACTGAAAGGAAAAATGTATGAAATAAAAAAGTTATAGGCAATAAGAAATGTCTATTAATTAAGTTATGAAGAATTCTGATCATTTAATTAGTAAAAGAGTCATTTTTTAAACGAAAATTTTGAGAATAATGTTTCATAAACTTTTTTTAATTTGAAGGATTTTTTTTGCATCCACATAAGCATGTGTTAAGTAGACGATCAATTTATGTACTCTATATTTTTTTATCTGATGCTGTTGAAAAAAAGAAGAAGAAAAAAAACAAAAGAATTTCTCTGAAAAGTTTCCACTTCTTTGTCGATTAAAATCTGCAGCTCGAAAACAAAACTATTCTAAAAGTATTTGCTCTTCGGTCTTAAATGGAATTGTAATGACCGATTCTCAAAAACAACAGAGAAAAAAAAACAATGAAAACACCGGAATATACATTTGAAAGAAATTACTCTGATTTGTTTCATTCGAAAAGCATTAAAATAACAGTTTTCTTGAATGTAATGGCCCGGACTGGCAGAATGGAATCTGAATGGTCTTCTCTTTCAAACCTTGAGCATAAGAGATTGTTTGGTTGCGACTTGAAATTTATAACTATGTCATTATTTGTACTTACCATTTTCTTTTTCTTATACACACATCCATTATGGAAGGTCCATACTGTGTTAAATGAAAATAATTCTTTCGCCATTGCGTAGGCTGGTAATCAAGTCTATTGACCAATGGTTATAGTTCAATGATGCTATCAAATCCTAATTTTTGTGAAAGTGTGAGGTGTGTGCATAAAATTTTAAATTATTCTATTTTGGTAAATATGCAAGAGTAATTTGTGAACACGATGATTATAAATAAATAAATTTTAAATGTCTTATTTTTTTGCGCTTTTACATTTAATAAAAAAAGAGTATAATTTTTTAAAAAATTTCTTTAAGTAAGTTCATTTAAATTGTTATCATAAATTTAATGAAATTTTTATTATTAAATATTATTTTATTACTTTTTAAAATCCATGGTTAATTTATTCTGTACTATTTCCTAACACTGTTTTTGAAAGAATTACTCTTTACTAGTTTTTTTTTAATTGGATGCTCATGATAAATTAAATAATTCAAAAAGACAAAAGACATTATTTCAAATATTTAGATAAATAGAAATATTATCTTTGTTTGAATGCTGTAGGTATAATAAAACGTGGATAAAAATTTAAATGAAGCTCAATTTCAAACAAATCAAACAGATTTTGCACGGTATTGTTTCCATTTTGATACCACCTCTTATTTTTGGTACTGATTTCATACAACAAAGCGCATACAAAGGAAATATTTGAACAGGTGGAAAAGAGATTAAAAACATTGCTAAAAAAATATATTTCTTCTGTATAAATTCATTTAGGAATTTTTTTAACATAATATGATAAGCAGATAAGGATTGGTTTTCGATTCAAAGAAGACCGATTCTTAAATACAATTGAATGTAAGAAAATTCATTGAACTAAATAATAAAAAAATACCTGGGAAATACCTTTAATTTTATGAATTTCAAATTATCGGTAAATAAAAAATTCAGGTAAAAAGTGTTTTGTAACATCATCATATTTCAATAAAATGTTTGAGGGTTTAAATTTCTTTTAAATGGTGATACAATCTTTAGGTCTCATATAATTTTTAATTCTCTCTCTCTCTCTCTCTGTGTGTGTGTGTCAAATACCAATATAAATTTAAATATTTAAATGAAATTAGAGGACAATTTAATTTAAATAATAAATAAAAACAAATCTAGTTTTTAAATAATACTTAAAATATTTGAAATTTTATATTTGTACTACTTGAAATTTTATATTTGTATAATACTTGAAATTTTATATTTGTATCGGCTGGTATAAAACAAATGGTGATGTTTAGATTTTCAACGCAATGCATTTTTTGAAGCTTCCATTTTTAAAGCAAAATAACTTTTTTTCTGTTTTCTTTTATTTTGTCTTTTGTCTTTCAATCATTCACATTAATTTTTAAAAAGTAATTAGCACCTTTGGTAAAAAATTTATATTATATAATATTTTGAATTTATTTTATTCATGGCCATTGATCAGAGTATAAGTTTTTTTATAAAATTTAAGTATGTTTTACTCATATTAATATTTAAATGTTTTCAAACAAAAAATGCATTAAAATATAATTTTGTCAATTTTGAATGAATATTTGTTATTTACGATTTGATGTATACTTTTTTTCAAACTCATTCTAAATATAAAAGAGTAATTGATTCAAATAAAAACTTATTTTCTTTTTGATTATAATTATGCTGAATAATAGGAATAAAATTGTTCAAATAACAAATTTTTTTTTATTATTACCTCTCTTTTTCATTTCTAAAATCTAACTGCGCAGCATTTTTTGCACTCGAAAATAAATCTTTGACCAAGAAAATAATTTTTCGTCATTTTTTAAACATCTGTGCTTATATAAATGCATAATTTGCATAATTTCCTGCATAATTAAAAAAAAATATATTAATAAAAAACGTACAAAGATATATAGCTAACAGCTTCAAAAATTGAGAAGATCTAAACTTCTTCAATTTATTTAAAATTTTAATAAGCTGAAAAATATTTTCATCGGCTTTCTATTTGAATGGTTCTCCATGTTTTGATTTTTCTTAAAGCCTGCGAAATTGCTCATTTAAAAATAAATCTGTGGAAAGATAGAAAAACAATAGGATATCAATTAGTTATCCGAGATTTATCAATTCAAAAATTACTGTTAGTTTTAGCAAAGTCATCGGTATTGAAACGTTGAAATACTATCTTAAACAAGTGGGTCAATAACTTGTTACTTTACTTAATATTAATTAAGAACTATACAATAAAACAATAAATAGAAAATTGGAAGACTAAACTTTAAAATGGAATCATTTATTATCTATTTCTTTTTTTACTCTGTTGGAATTAGAATGTTTCATTCCATTTATTCAATTTCATTATAGAAAATTTATGTAAATATTTTTATACATAAAATGTTAAACAAATTACCATAATTTTGAAAAGACGCAATAGACTCAAATTACTATAGAGAACTTAAATTTCTTTTTTACAAGGAAGAAAATTTCATATATCTCGGTGAAAATTTTGATATCCTTGTTTCAGGTAAAAGTTTGTTGGGTGGTATGATTATTTTATATATATGAGAGCGAATAAATTCCAGTTCTTGATTTCCAGAAATATTTTAATAAATATTGAAGACAAAAAAACCTGGTATTTCAAAATGAAATTCTAAAATCTTCTTTATAGCTTTACTTAATAAAGACATATTATTTTTTTAAATTTTCATCGAGCAAAAAGTTATGCATTAAATATTCTAGGATACATATGTTCCAAAAAATTCGTAAGAAAAGTAATTTTCACCTTATTACATTACACACAAAGAATTAACGTTAAGAAGAACTAATATTTAGTGCATGAATAAACATGCTGAATAAATAACATGATATAATTAAATATTCCACTCTCAAATCTTTCCTCTCTCCCCCACGAATGTATCAGTTTTAATGAAAACAACTTCAACGAAGTCAAATGGAACGCAGATTCAACCAAGCTGAATGACTCTCAATACATTGAGATAAGTATTTATTTAAAATAACTCCTTTAATAGAATACATTACAATTCATCTAAATAGTGGATACAATTCCAGAATCATTTCAAGTCAATTGATAAACGCGGCCTGAAACAAAGCATAAAGTCGTTGATTATTTTTACTTATTCCAGTAGAAGAATTATTTAGTAAAATATACCAATTGAAATAGGCTTTTTAATTTTCAGTAATATTTTATACTTATTTTCCTAAATAAACAATTTATTTCTCGCGAGTTTAAAATTTTTCTAAAATTTAACTATAATTTGGTTTTTTACTTTAATAATTATGTTCTACTGCATTGAAAATTTTATTCCTTGACATAGAATTATAAACACAACAATAATACACACTTCAAAATCCAAATCATGATACATATGAAATGTACAATAATAAACTGAAATTCGAAATAAAATTTCCTACAGAAAACTGTATAATACATTTATATTTTGATAGAAAAAAATTCCATCTAACACTGTGCTTAATATAATTGTATTCAAAAATTTTAATATTATTGGGTATACTGTACAAAAGAATTGAAGTTTGAGCTTAGACTGTATGATTGTATCTGGTTTAGAAATAATTAAATCAAATATATTTATTATAATAAATTTTGTAATTTTGATACTGTTCCCGGCTATATATATATATATATATATATATATATATATATATATA
>JAOUZG010031824.1:637130-652023 GCA_026289955.1 Argiope argentata | reverse complement strand
AATTTAAATTCTTAATCGTTAGTAAAATAATTTTTATTCATCCCCTCAAATTCAAATATATTTTTTAAAACTTGTAGTGAATGACACTTTATTTTAATACAATTTTTTCAAATATTAATTCATTAATTATTCATTCATTTAATGCCTTCAATTAGTTCACACACTCCCTATATATATCTTGTTCCAATATTTTATCATTAATGAAATACTTTTTATCCATCCACTCAAGTTAAGGTAAATTTTTTAAAACTTCTGATGGATGGCACTTGATGTTAATACAGTTTTTCAATTATTAATTGATTAATTCGATTTCATAAATTTTTAATTTTTTAATAGAGTTTTAGCAGTTTGCAATGAGAATTGAAATCAACCGGCAGTAACCTATCCGATAAAATGGAAGAATTTAAGTATTTTTTACAAAGGCGAAATTCAATTATTAGATAATTTTTTTGAAAATTTTGCTTTAAGTATAGGTTTTATCCAAATGATTTTCGAGAAGAATTAGCAGCTGTGGCTAAGTGTTTAGAATGGAGAACTTTTCTCTAAAGATAAAATCTTTGGATTTTTAAACTTTAACCTCATTTCCGATTTCTTTCCTTAAACTCTTTGTCATCTATTGTTGATCACTTCAACCTAACAGTAACATTGAGCTACGTGTCGAGAAGGAGAAAGGAAAATTGTAAAGAAATTCGCTATTTTGCGACTTAATATTGTGATTCCATCTTAGGTATACATATATTTATATTAATAGTAATTATTTAATAAAAAGAAACTAAAATAACATTTTCTTTGTTGAACTAAGCATGAATTAACATTTGTTTTTTGATGAAATTCATTTTAAAACATATTTGAAGCTACACGAACAGTAGCTTCAGTAGGTTTGACTATAAGAAGTTAATAATAAAAAGATCTTTACAAGTAAGTACATAATCTAAATAAATTAAGTTTCTGAAAAATAAAATATCCTTTATTAAAACGAAGCAATTCACTTTCTTATATATATTTTTAATAAATTGAAAACAGAAAAATAAATTAAACTTACTAAGTCTGTATATATATTCAGTTTTACATTAAAATTCTTACAATTTTCTCTCAGAACACATTTTCGATAAAACCTTTGACGGAATTTGAGAATGTTCGCTTGAACACATTTCAGAAATATTACAGCATAGGTTTCTGTGTTATTATTGGAAAATTTTTGGCAAACTTGCGAATAAATGAGATTCCAGCTTCCTGACGTCGCAGTTTATCGAAAATCAGTTGCATGTATCCTGACTAAATGGAAAACACAGACTGCCTTGCTACTAGAATTCCCGAACGAAGAGCAAAATCATTAATAGGCGTGTGATCGTTATCGTTATCGTTTGAAAGCAGAAAAAACAATGTTTCCAGAAATGGAAATAAAAAAGCTTTTTTTCACAGCTTATTAACGCTATCTACAGTAGTTTTGAAATGAAAAGAAGAAAGAAAAAAAATACTAATTTATATTTCTTCGATTTGAGTGATTACAAAAATTTCTTCCAATAAAATACTTAACAGCACGTAATATAAAAATTAATAATTGAAATAAGTGTTGTATATATATATATATATATATATATATATATATATATATATATATATATCCCACACATGCACTATGGGATCTAAATCAAGGGAGATGCACGTGGAGAAGGATCACCTCCTTACAATAGCAATCTCCGGTAACAGAACCTCCGTTGAAAACGTGTAGCTCAGTTCTTGCCTCAGTTCTCCCCAGACAACAATTCCATTATCACACTAAAGGTATCTTTCCGTGATGGTACTGGGATGAAACCGTGTTCCGAGATCTCTGCAAATCAACTGGCGTCGAGATTCGCTTGTAACACTAAAACGTCTCTCACCCGTAAAGAGGGCACGACTCCATTGATGAGATGTCCAGATTTTGTGCTCTTTACACTACTCTAAATGGCGAGATCGATGGCCAGCTTTCAGTGGGATACAGCATTCAGGACGGCGGGCAAAATAGGCCTTCTTTGTGAAGACGTCTGGGCACAGTAACCCGCGACACTTGCCAACCCTTTGCTGTAAACAGTTGCTGAGCAATAGCACTTGCCGACTATTTTTGGGCTCTTTTCTTCTGCAGGACGATACATCGGTCATCCACTGCAGGTGTTTTCCTATGGAGGCTACCACCAACTTTTTTAACAGCTGTACCTGGGGTTCGGAAGGCTTTCCAAGCGCGCGAAAAGACACTTTCGTTGATTCCGAACTCTTCAGCCACACTGGTCACACTACGCCCCTCCTCCAACTTTCCGATCATTCTTCCAAGTGGGAAATCATCCAGGTGATTTCTTTTAGCCATTTTTCACGAAGAAACTCATTACCATTTGCAGCGAATGCATTTGATTGATTCTTCTTCCTTTTATTGTGGTCTTGAGCTGCACGGGAAAATCACGCTCTTTTTGCGTACACTCACACAAAAAGATTTCGTTCCTGCACTTATTATGACGTCTTTTTCAGGATTTAACATAACTACTGAAAAATTTTGAAGCTGAATTCTCCCACTTTAAAATCATTTAGACTTATGAATGACTTTAGACAGACAGTATGAATAATAAGAATTCTAACTTTCAAGCAAAACCGACATTTTAATAGAGGGGTCCAAAATTGATTTTGCATTTCCAAATTAGCAAAATTACACACAGTTGTTGGAACAAAATGCACAAAACGAATTCTGATAAGCAGAGCTTCTAGTCATTTAAGAAACCTGCAAAGGGTTAACAAAATACAACAATGCTAAGGTATGGAGAGCGAGAGAGTTTAGTTTCAAGTCATTCATCTTATTTTCATTCTTAAGTCCAATAATTCAAGAAATACTGAGCATTGTACTAAACATCCACTCTAATCAAATACGTTGAATGAAAACATATATTCATGACAATGGCATCGATGCAACATATTCTTCGGCGAAGTAAATTACATTTGTATGATCTCTGTTAAAGATCTAGTTTCAGCAAGCTTTCTCAGAAGAGCATTTAAAATATCTATTTTCAGCGTTGACAAGAAAAATGGAATTGCAGCTGAATTTTTCAAGAAATTATATCATGTCTTCCATCAACCAATGTCTTGGAATAAGCATGCAAAGTTTAAAAAAATCCATCATAATTCATTTTTTCATAGTATTTCCAGAAGTCCTGCAAAACACATTATGGAGGATACAATTCTGAGGAAGTTGTAGACTACAAAGATTCAACTCCCTTGCCCTGAGACACCTGTTGACCACTGTAAAGTTCCCTGGTTTCCGGCAAGCTCTGTCACTAATTATGCATCATTCTCACATTGTGTCTCCATAGTACTATATGGGGGAACCGCTACCCTAGTTGGGCCATTAGCTCATACAAAGTAAAGAACCACACATGCTTTTTCATCGTTCCAAGTAAATAAGTCGTATCTTAAAAAGAAAAGAGTGTCATGAGGGTGGATCATTAATACCCACGCTCAATTGGAAGAATTTTCCCAATAACCACTAGGTAACAGGGATCTTAAGTGCACCAGTGGAAAAATGAGAGGCGAAGTTTTGACAGAAAAGAAAATGTGCCATTTTTGGAAGAGGGGGGTTCTTTCCAAATCATCATTTTGAAGGAGACGATTGAAACTTCCGTGTAATTCGGGCTTCTGAGTAGTTAATATCCATCCTGAAGATTGGTGGATTCCTTTATCTACACCCATAGACGCCTGATGCTCTAACAGCCTGTTAGCCTTTCTTATAAGGTAGTTTCTTCAAAATTAATCGAGGAGCTATTCATAATTAACTGTGAACTGAGGTATAAATATTATCAATCCTATTAACCTAGGTGATAACGAGTTGTTTTTATGTACACAAGACTGTAAACAAAGATATTGTCTTTAAAAGCTACCTTCCTATTTGATCCGACACAACTAAATTCTTACACGAACCACTTCATTAAACCATTCACTTCCCGCTCGTCCAGTATTTTCAATCTAATAAATCCCTTAAGAAACTCAAAATAATCAGCTAGAATAGCGTCTGAAAAAGAAAAATATCCAATATTGAAACAAGATATCTTGTACATTTCCTTCTAGAAAACAAATGCATGTGGTCTTCAGACCCGAACCGAGAGAAATTTGTTTCATTACTATTTTCAATAAAGCCATTTCCTTAGCAAATTAAATTTCGTGGGAAAACTAAATCTCTGGACTCATATAAATTTGCATTCTTTTTTTGAAATAAATTTTGTATTTTAAAGCGGCTTTAAACGTTTAGTTTGCTCCTTTTTATAAAGCATTCTGTGAATACTTATTAAATTGAAAGATAATCTTACAGTTTCGAATGTTGGCGATATATGGTTAAAAAAGAAAGGAAATATAATTTTATGCCTTATAGCAATTTATTTTCAATAGCACAATTTTTAGGATTATATAAATCAAATGAAAAATTGCTAGAACTGTTCTGCAATAGTTTCAATAAAATGAATTCATGACATGCAACTTTCCTTAAATCAGTAAGATGTGCAGATTTTTGTGAGAAAATCACAATCTTTTCAAATTGCACAAGAGAATTACATTAAATTTATAAATTCACAGAGTTTGATCCTCAAAAAGACATCTATCTCACAATTTACGCAAATGAGCAGTTATGTATTCTTTTTTAATCAGGTAGCTTAGTAATAGTAAATCCATTTAAGGTACCCATGAAAATTTCCATTTAAAATTTAAATGTCTTGAAAAACGTTTTCTCGGTAAATTGTTCAAACGCATGTAAAGAAATATAATTCCTTAAACACTGACTTTAAACACTAATAAAATGAATACTACTAATTACTCACTTCTTTCATTAATATTTAGAGAATAAATTTAGAATATTGTCATAAATTATTAAATTTGAAATTTTTTTATAGATTCAATACGAAATTCTTAGTAAAAATGAGATTCTCAAATCACTGATGAAATTTCAAGTCAAGTATCTTATAATGACTTGAAATTCTCAAATCAATATAGGATAATTCACATTTTTATCCTGTATTGATTTTGTTTCCAAACCAAAAGAATAATCTAATATGTATAACGTCTTTTTCAGTTCTTTTTGAGAATAAAAGTTTCCCATTTAAGACAAATCATTGGAAAAATTCTGCTATTATGCATAATTGTGTTTCACCATCCTTTCTTTTGGATAATAATCATCTTTCGATAATATGAATTATTTTGCTAATGTACAATATTTTTAATACGATATATTCTTTGCAATCATAACAATTTTTCATAACCCATGACGCTATGTTGAAACAATTTAACACTCAACTTCTAAAGCTGTCAATTTTTCTAGAGAAGAGCTCAGCGTAAAATTTAGAAGAAATTGGCAAGAAGTTAATAAAAGATATTAACCACTTCCCTTAGAGATTTTTTTGAAAAAAGTGCAAAAAATCATCACCTTTTATAATTGTATTATTAAATACAAGGAAACGAAACAAAACAAAATATATGTATTTTATGGTGAATTTTTAATTTTTTTGCTGGTGCAAAAGCATTTAGTTTTAATATTAGTATAATATCTCGAGTCATCTAATGCAAATGGAAAAAAAGTTAAATATTAATCGAAGAGTGATAGTTTTTGAAACAAGGGACAACACAAAGTGATATCTGGCATTCCGTACACTGGTATCTAATCGATCAATTCATTATCAAACTATTTATGGAAAAAACTTCCTTAAAATTATGGATATCAATACTGAAATTCATACCTAGGTTGGCAGTAAAAGCAAAAAGAGCAGGAGCAGGTGGCAAATTCATTTTTCGAATTGCACACCACTTACGAGCTGTCGGCAAATCGTTCGACTACGAACCACTTGAACAATCGTCTTTACTGAGGCTGCATACAGAAGAATCACTTCCACTATTTTCAATATCCACCTTGTTCGTAATCACTATTTGAAAAAGCATCGATTTCGCTATCTTGCATCATCGCCATTATTTTACTTATTTTCAACACAACTATCTTTATACATTACAAATCTACAAGCCAAAGTATATTATACAATTGGGAAAACACGTGACCAATTTCGCCAAAAAAACCGCGAAACAAAATAAAATCTGCTAGTTTCCAATCAAAGCTGAATATTTTGTTCATTTATTCCAGGCCGAATAAAATCCTGATAAAGCAAAATGCACTGCCAAATTCTTCTTCACCCGTGTTTTCACGGGATAATATTTAACTGCAATATATACGAACCCGAGATAACGCGGGATAATCAGGGAAGCAGTTAATACTAATGGTTTTGATTCGCTAAGTCTTGAAAAAAAAATCACTATTCAAATTCCGAAGTACAAGATTTAAAATACTTGAGGAGTATCCTGAACACCAGGTTCAAATTCAATATCACAATAGTCTCTTATGCAAATCTTTATTTCTTGAGAAACAAGCTAGTTGTTCTAAAAAATAATATTCTAGAAAAAAAATACTGAGTATTCCCAGAATAAAAAACATACCAGCTCGTGTGCAAATACAAATTCATAATACACAAAATTTCTCCTTTTTTTATTTGAATAATTGAATCCCTAAAGATAATAATATGGAATTCTATCAAAATAATAAACATCTCTTTCATTTTAATATTGACATAGGGGTTAGAAAAGAAAATTAAAAATTAAAAAAAAAATAAAAAAACAATTAATATCGAAGGCTCTATAGGAAAAAGCAAACTGTCTGTATAAATTTATATTTAAAAAATTATGAGAATTATTCGTCTTTCGTTTTCTGCAATTTTTAAACTTTACGTAGTAAAACAAACAAAATTAATGAATATTGTCTCATTGCTGATGGGAAGAAGGGCTTTTCTAGTTGTTAAAGGGCAAATTGAAACAATGCAGTACAATTCTGATAAAGATGAATTTTAAAGAAAACAATCGAGAGGCTTTTATTCAATTAATAGCTTTATTTGGTTGATTGATTTTATTATCAATCTTGGTTTGAAGTTCTAAGAGTTATGTGGTAGAAATTGTGGCATTTCATTAATTGAAAACCATTTTGAAATGGTTAGAAGAGCATTTAAGACATGTATTTGACTCTGTAAATTCCTACATGCATATAGAATGAAGGTTTTGAAGGCCAAAATAGTCTGGTTAGTAGGGCGTTGGATTCGCATCGCTTGGCCTGCGAGTCGAACCTAACAGCCGAAGATTGTGTGTGTGTGTGTGTGTGGTGACTGGTGCACGTTAAATATGAAGTGGTCACAAAGTCTTCCAGTCGGGAGTAATACTATCGGGGGTACTGGGTCAGAAATGATCGATCTCTTTTCCAAATCTAAACTATGATCTGTGGATAAATTAATTAAACGTATGAAATGCGTAAACATATTTGTGACGTGTTTGAGCTAGAAGTCAGAATTTTGCTCTAGGAGGCTTAGGGACCCATACCATCAGAAGCTACTGCACCCTTCCTTCCGCTCTAAAGCAGAAAACGAGAGAGAAAATGAAGATTTTGAAATAAAACATATTTTCCTTGTCCGATGAGGAAAAATCCCAACATAGAAAACTAATTCCAAATAATATGATACAAATCTTGGTTCAAAATAAACATAAATTATAATGGTGATAACTCACCTAAAAAAGAGCGCAATAATTGGTGCACAAAAGTGAAGTTCATAATCGAATACAATGATTCCACTTGTTGAAAACCTTTCGGAGCAGGCATATTTACAGAATAGGCACTTAATAAAATAAGTTAGTTAGTTTCATTGTATTGATGTTCCTTTTTTTTAGAATCGACCTTCAAATAAAAGAAGAACAGATGCAGTGTTAGGAAGCTCATTAATAAAGGCGGTAGTGTTAGTTTCCTTTCTTTATTTCTGTGATAATTTATAATATCTATATGGAACTTTCTATTAATATTTGCATATTTCATATTTGTATATTTCTACTTTTTTCAATAATTAAATAATACATCGAATTGCCTTAACAATTAGCAAATAACAATTAATAAAATAACAATAATAAATAGTTTCAGATACGTTTTAAATTTAAATTAATATTCTTCTCTTACATTCGAGTCAAAATTACAAAGGAGGCCCAAAAGCATTTCTTATTTTCTGTAAGGAAAAGTGGAGAATTTTTTCGAATCGTGTTTTTGAAACTAGACTCTTTATCTAGAGCATGGAGTTTTAGGAAAATCAGAAAAGAAAGAGACAACTGGTGTTTTTGCTCTCCAAAATTATTTCTGATCAATATTCTTCGAATCGAAAAACATCAGCTGGGAAGGAATGCGATACCATGAATAGAGCGCTTGAAAGAAAATAACAGGAACAACAGGCAATCCTGAGCAGAAAATTGCAGGAAACACGAAGCTATTCTTTTAGAAGAAATGCTGAATGATAGAATTTTAAATTCCCTTTTGGGAAAATGGTCAGCCATACGTCTAAAATGGATTATTTGAAATGCCGTCCAGGGGTTTTTCTCCAATAAATACATCCCTCAAGACGATATTCATTATAAACGCGAATAACAGTTTATGGAATTAATTGAAATATTCTTAAACACATTTTCTAAAGTGTGGGGTATTGTAATTGCATTTTATAAGGAAGCCTTTTGATATGGTTCATTATATATATTTCCGTTTTGAATTTTTTAAATAAAAGTCAATAGAACGGTGTTGCTCAAAAATTGAATGTCTTTATATCATTGTTGTAAACTTTTGAATTTATTACAACTTCTGAATGTTATTGCGAAATGGATGAGTCAATACTATCAAAATTATGAGTGCATTATAAATGCATTTGTGTGTATGAAACTGCTTTGCACATTCAAAGAGCTTTAAAGTATTAAAATAGGAATATCGTTTATATCTAGTCTTAACTCTGAACTGGGAAATGCGATATATGAGACCGCTAAGGATGAACTATCGTTCACTCCTATTACATCTTTAATTCAATCGAATGGACTAACACTGCAGTTTCCTGTGTTGTAACCTTTACTACTCGTGCACTTTTTCAACTGGTTTCAGCAGATACTTTTAAAATATTTCGGATAGTTTTCTGTAAGTCGTCTGTGAGACCGCACTTCACTTTAAGTGTCCCGGTATTTTACAATGCTTAGCAAAAGGCTCATAAACGTGATCCACCAAACATCAAAAATCCTATTAATCGTCCTTATGAAGCAGCACTCCACAGATTTTTAAATATAGTAGTAAATAGTTTTAGTGATGGGGATAATAGTACAGAAGATTGTTTCGATCAGAACTCGCTTTCGAGTGATTCTGATATGTTGATTTAAATATCCTTCATTTTTCTAGTTAGAATGTATTTTGAAAAATTTCTAAAATATATTAATATACCAAGAGAATTATATACAGAATTTGCAGGCTCAATTTTATAACAATACTTAATCTAAATCTTAAAACTGCTTCCGTGAACCTTGCTATGAAGGCTTACAAAATTCTGCACAGAATTGATGTTGATATAAAAAATGTTAATTTTATCCTTTGTCATTTCCTTTTATTTCTCTTATAACTGGTGAATTTCCCATTAGGGCTTTCTATATACCTTTGTATACTTGTATACTGGAAAAATAAGTATGATTTAAAATGTTCTGTATTTTTCCTGGAATAATTAAGTTATTGTAGTTTGAGAAGAAAAGGTATATCTAAACGTATTTATTTCTTAATGATAATATATCTCGAAAAATCTCTAAAAGATATTTATATATCGGTGAAAACATCTGCAGAATGTATTGTCTGATTTTCTTACTAATACCTTCATTAAAAGATTTAACTTCAGTGTAAAGAAAATGCGTTTTCGTGAACCACCTCCTTATTTAAGTCATAAATTTTTCCTTCCCATGTTAACGATTAATTAAAAATTATTTATTACCCAACATTACAGAAATTTAAGTGATTTCATATTTGAAAAAAAAAAAGTTTATTTTCTTTACTTGTGAACTCATTCTTTCTCATCGTAAGTTCATTCTAGCTTCAAAAGATAAAAAAGACACCACAATTGAACAACACTTAATCACTCAAAGGCACAACTTTTATTTATTTACTTATTTTTAGAACCCATGTTCACATATTAACCGTTTTTAATTTTTGACATCTTGACGAGATTCTCGTTCTGCTGTTTGAATTGAATCTGAAGTAATTCATAAGTAGACTCTCTGTGATATTTTATTGGACATTTAATTATTTTTCTTATTTTAACTTTCTTAATGTTTTGAGTCTAAAATGATAAAAAAGTACGGTCTATCTTAGATTTAATACCAAAAAAGTAATTTAAGAGAGTGTTTCATAATGTATTTTTAACTTGACGAGTAAGGAAGGGAATTTCTGAATTGATAGAAGACAAAACTGTTCCCCTGGGTTTAAATGGACAGCGGTCATTCTAAATCATTCTCAAGAGAGTGGTTTAAAAATAAAACAGCAAGAAGTCTTATAGATTGGAAGTTGATGAAAATGCTCTCTTGGGAAGATGACTGGACAATTTGAGTCGTGCTCCACCCTCCATATATACTCAGGCCCAGATGAACAACAAAGATGCTTCTTGGGGATTAAGGCATCAACAAAAGAGCGATTACTTTCCAGCGATTCTTTTCCCCGCGATTAGTCTTCAGAATATGGACTTAGATTACAGATTAATAATTAAAAATTAGAAAATGACTTTTGATTCAGAAATTGAACCTTAAAAAATATCCATAAACGCAAAAAAAGCAAATTTATTAATGAATCATTTTTCTCATTAATAGATACACACACATGCACTAGCACATAACCCAATTAATATAAAAAATGAATCATTCCTACTTCATTAAAAGGATTATTAGTTAGCAGCAATAATCTTAGTAATTTACACTCGCACGCACGCACGCACACACACACAAGACAAAAACTGAAATATATTGCATTTACATGAAACGTATTTTTCTACATTTTTTTAAACTACATATATTGTAATTGGTATCGATCTTCTAAAATTACAATTATCTTTGATATAAAAATAAAACAAAAAACAATATTAGAAAATTTAAAAAAAAAATTATAGTAATTTCCAAAATTGTAAATTTTAATTAAGATTTTTTTTTTTAAAAATGAGGACACACTTTATACATTTTCTTTTATGCGTGAAATTAAAGCAACTTTTAGCAATCGCGCTGTGCTGTGACTTATGAAACTTTACAATTATCTGTCAATGATTTAAGCCGAGTGAGCTTCTCTTGTTTGTTTGTTTTTTCAGTTGCAACTAGAGCCAAGATTTCTACTTAGCTACTCCATGCACCACATTCACTTTCAGAGACCCTTTTTATAGGGATGCACATTCATGCACCTCACAAATAGAGCACAGAGGAGGAACAACTCTGTCAGAAACTGCACTGGAACTCGGGATGACTGGATCCCGGGGAAGTTCACATTCTTTCTTATCTATTAAGAATTCTTGCGTATCTAACGAGATGAGAAAGTCATCACATTTAACTGCCATTATTGGTGCATCAGAAGGATATGAATCATTTTGTAAAATGCACGTAATATTTGCATCTTACTTTTTTAGATATTTTTATCGATGGGGGCTTCAATAAAAGCGTGTTGACTAACGATTGTGCTATTTATTCTATCTTATTCAGTGTGTAATTATTCGTGGGAAATTTTGCGATTAAAAATAAATGTTATGGGATTTTTATATTTTATTTCTTATACTATATTATTCAAATATTTTATATTTTGCACTGAAAAATCCAATTTTAAGACAGTCACTTGAAAATGCAATGACCAATTGTAAATATCTGTTATTTTTTTTTCTTGAATATCTGTTATTTTTCTTGAAAATTAAGATTTTGAACTCTAGATGCATTGCTTTTCTGATTGGCATCATTAATATAACGGCCTAAAGAAAACCAAAAATGTTAATTAGTTATTTATTTATGAATTCTAGGCGTTTAACCTATATTTAGTTAACAAAGAACTATGCGTTATGCCACAAATACCTGAGAAAATTCAATCTTAATAATTACATTTGGCATTGTGGAGATGATGTAGATTATATTTAGTTTTAAATACTCAAATGAACTCTCACCAGTCAACTAAGGATGAGACTGTTATGAAAACATTTTTTTTTCTATTCTCTCTAACAATTATCTGTAACGAAACTAAAACATTTTGGCCTTTGTTTTTAACAGCGGGAATAAAGTTCTTTTTTAATTTTCTGAAAAGAATTGGCCTAAAATCCTTGCTGCTATTCAGTTCATTACAAGCGAGCTCTACTGTTGTGCGAACTTTTTTTAAATGTGTACTCCACAGAGATCCAAACCATTTTAAATTTGAAAAAAAACTGTGAAGTCTGCATGTTTCCTGTTTTATTTTTTTTTCTCTTTTTTTAATTTATTTTTTCAATAATTCCTATTATTGATACATTTTTTCACCTTTCTTTTATTTAATTTTATTTTCTTATTTTTTTTATTTCTCTCATTTTTTGTTCCTTTTTAAACTTTTTTTTTAGTTTTTTAGTTATTTTCTTTCATTTTTTTTCGTAGCCTCTTTGTAGTAATTTTTTTAATGTGTACTCCGCTGTGGTCCTTGCCTTTATTAATTTGAAGAAAAAAAAACTGTAAAGTGTACATGTTTCTTGTACGTTACTTAGTGTCTTTATTTTCTTATTTTGTTTTTGTCTTTATCATCTTCAGAATTTCCGGTATTTTAAAGTATATATTTATAAGCATTTCATTGGCTTAAAAATTGTTGTTGTCACACATTCTATATTCATCTGTATTATTTATTTAGCTATTTTTTAAATGCATGAGATTTGTAATGTTTATTTTATATTAGAAAGTTTTAATAAATTAAGATATAAAATGTCAATTTATTTTCTACCATGCATTGATCTTCTGCACAAAAATAGAAGTATTCTTATTGAAGAAGATGGAAATAAATTTTTGTATTATAAATATCATCTAACAAACACATAATAAATAAGCAAACAAATCCCTTTGTGAAGTATTTAATTTATATTTTCTGTATGTATATAGAGTAAATTCTTCTCCACTATTTGTTCCTGCTATCGTTCTTTAATATTTTTCTTTTTAAAAATGATAATTATAGTTACTATGCATCAAAATTCGCTATGATGATATGACCATGACTCTTGTTTGTTGCAAGTTTTACCTAATTTATGGGAAGGCCATTTGTTTCTTCATATCATGCAAAAGAAATTTAGAATACCTAAATTTTTAGGGCTCGAAATAACTTATTTTTCAACAGTGAAAATAATTGTATTCGCTTCGTAATTCTTCTTTGTAAAGTTTTGAAATGTTACATTTTGTCACAGACTATGCTTAAACAGATTGGTTCTGCATGCTTTCTAGTAAACTCCCCATTTTCTTAAGCTTTCAGAGAGTCTTAAATTCTTAAAACTAAAGTAATACTCAAAGCATTTTGGAATTCCATAGGCTTGAATTTTCTTTTTATTTAACAGCATATATTACAAACCATTGCCAGATTCCAAAAAGTTTACAATTAATCATCAACTATTATGCAAAAAATAAAAGAAATACTATTAATGAAATATGTTTATCAAAGAAAAAATCGTTTGCTTTTTATTTTTAATAATGTTTTAACTGAAATAAAAATATCATCAGTTGTAAAATATCTGAAACAGAATCGTCTGCTAAATGTCTATTAACAGATTTAGATTATGTTATTTACCGAACAGATTGCCGTTGATTGATGCAGCGTGTCTCTTCTTTGACGATTTAGTTATAAATTTTGAACACAACTATATTATATTTCAACACTAGAGCTATGGAAACTTTAATGAGGGATTTGGAAGCAAATTTTGAGCAAATAGTGCAAACAATTAAGACATCTATCAATAAAAACTAACGTTTCTAAATTAGAAACAGATGGGATTTTCTTAGACACGATAAAAAAACCTACAGTTATAAAAAGACGTAGTTATTTGAGAAATATACAATTATTTGTGATTAAATAAACCCAGTTTTAATCATTTATAATTCTTTATACAAAAACAGATTGCCTTGAAAACCGAGAAAGACGTTACAAAAATTGCATGTATAGCACATATAAAATACAATGAACGTATTCAAATTTCATGAGCTATATGACAGAGTCGTCGACTCTCGAGCAGAAATTTTATTACGGAAAACTCGAAACTCTTAAAAATAATTATTATGGTATATTGAAGTTACTTTTCATCTAAAATTCGACAATATGGAACATTTTGATTTTAAAATTATTATTTAATTTAAATGATTAATTAGTAATTAAATTATTGAAATAAATATTGTGTTTAGTGATTCAGAATCCAAAATTTCAAAACTTATGCAATTTTAATGATTTTTTATTAATATAATTTACAAAGTCTTATCTACATATTTTTAATTTTTAAAATCTTTAATACTTTAAATAACTCCGAGCAATAAAAGCAAATTATATTATGTTGAAAATAATTTTGTATTCTTTTTCTCATCTAAAATGTACAGCTTACAAAAAGCAATGTAGGCCCATTAACATTAAAATAATATTTATATTGATTATAAAACCTTAAATAAAATCAATTTTTAAATAAATTCCCAAGGAATCTGAATTTCTTGATGACATTCTTATAATTTAAAGTTATATGATTAAAGTCAATGAAAAACTTAATGAATCGGGAATATATATAACATTTGGACACTAAGCAAAGCAAACAAAAATTGTTTCACTTATTCTGTGATGTTTCCGGGAGAAAAATAATTAATCATGTTCAAATAATAATAGAAGTTATTTCCACTCTAAGACACCTTAATGATAACTTTCTTTACAAATGAGAAGACCTCATTCGAACATACAATGACCCCAAACTTTGTTTACCAATGTAGATTTTCCCTGGCCAGAATTTAGAAGAGTATGTCTAACAAAAAA
>JAOUZG010031824.1:594455-608557 GCA_026289955.1 Argiope argentata | reverse complement strand
TTGCTGTATTAGAATTATTTAGAATTTCTCATTATTTCTATAAGAATTGTTATGATTCATTATTATTAATTCAATAAATTTTGATTTGATATTGATATTTAAGTATGTCAATATTTTATTTTGACTGTTCCTAAAAATTTATTTTCATTATTAACGAATCATAGGAATATTAAAGATATTAATAATAATAAGAACAATAAAGGTTATAATAGGAATATATGTAGGAATTGAATAATAAAGAAAATAATAATAGGAATAGTAAAGATAATAATATGAATAATAAAGACAATAACGGGAATAATAAAGACCTTAATAATACTAATAATAAATATTCAACATAAAAAATAAATATTTGCGATAAAATGAAATTCTGAAAGAATCATTTGAAGTCTGTTTCAGAAATATAATTTGTGATCTTGTATATACTGCTATGGTCAGTGGTATTGAGGTGGTCGACTATACATAGGAAGAAAATAAATAATTTTCAATAATAATATAAAATATGAGGCCTGATAAATTCTCAACCACTTGAAGTGGAATCTAAGAAAACTCTTCACCATTTTTAAGATTATTAAATCCGTTATATATCTATAATCTAGCCCTTAAGTTGAAGAGGAATTTTTAATTTATTTTTAAATATTCATTATCAAGTATACGTTTTCAGATTTAAGTTATTCAATATTTAATTTGAAAGGCATTCATTATTTCTATTTTTAATAAAAATAGTGTAATAAATACAGAAATTTATCAAAAAAACTACACCAAAAGGAATAAAAATAATTATGTTAAAATTATAAAAATATGATCGAGAATAATAATTAGGAAAGATGATTATAATATACACCAGTGGAGCCTTAGTAAGCTGAAAAACATATTCCTTTTGTAATTTTTTCTAGAGGAACAAAAATGAGACGATCTCTTTTTTTTAATGTTTCTTTCTTAGGTTGTTTTCTTAAAAATCAACAGTTTTCTGAAAGTTAAATCAAAACTTTTATAGGTGTCATTATTTATTCTCTAGAACAGTTTTACAACAGGTAAACTGCTAAGTTATATGTTTCAAATATTTTCAGCATTCAACTTAAAGAACTTTGTCCTAAGAGAAAAATAGCATTTTCAATTATTTCTGCAAAGCTTTTTTTATATCAAGACATCAATATCAGATAGCTGTAAAAGTAATAATAAACTATACATTTTGATTATTTGGAATTATTTATTATATGATTGGAAGGATGTAGGATATATAAAATATAGAAAATAAATTACAATCGCTTCCCACCATTTATATTCATTATATTTAAATTAAACTATAACGGGCATTCGTAAAGAACATACTATATGACCTAAACCCGTACTATTCCGCGAGTAAAAATTGATTTAAAATCAATATTTTAGATTGTTTGATATCAAGAATGGATGTAAATATTTTTTTTTAAAACATCACATAACCTGGAAAAAAGTTAGGCTTTCGAGAGGTGGGGGGGGGTATCTAATGCTGAGGATTTTGACTCTTGTCAATAAAAACAGAGGTTGTAAAGATGAAAAAAGTACCTCGAATCATTCATAGTTATTTCAACAAATATACGTGTTTTGAAGGAATTAGGGAGAAGTTTTTTTAATAAATGATCATGATTCCTGAGATTAAATGTCTGAAACAGTTGATTGTTGTCAATTGAGTGGGACTGGTCTGATAAGCAACGATTTCATGACATCAAAATTTATTTTGATGGTTAGCAATAGTTGGGGATTCCTGAGCATGAGATAAAAACCATTCTATTAAATCATCTCTGATATCAAGAAGCTTATTGAAGTTTGAGAAAAAGACATTCTTGATCCTATCATTGAAAAATAGTTTTTAAGGTAGCGTAAATATCAGAGAAAAATAAGTTTAATCGGAGCCATATCTGAGTCTGAAGGTTTTTTTTCCTTTTTTAAATAGCTATTTTAAGATCTTTGATGTTTTCTTCCCTTGTCTCATCAATAACAGCTATTTTTGTTTTATAAAAATTTATTTGTCGGCCAAAATCTAAATCCACCAATCAAAAATTATCTGCGAACTGTAGGTATTATTTAGCTCTATGCGACTCAATATATAAAATATATTTATAATGATCAAATATGGTATTTTGATATGAATGGGAAACAACAGTAACATTAATTTGGTAGAAATAAGTAACTAAATCATTTGAAATGTATTTTCTTCAAATCAGTTCATTTCTGTAATCACATACCAAAACAGAAGTTTTGTATCACACCATTTTCACTCTGGAGTATTTTAAACGTCACTGTAGCGTAGATAAAGTGGTTAATAAATTTATAAGAAAAAAAAACTATTTAATGAGTTCTCCAGAGCAAATTTTGAATTCATATGAACTATAGAGCTATTTTCCATCACATACCTATTCAAACGAAGAAATTTACATTGTCTACAAAATTCTATCCCAATCATACTATCCACCTCTACGCACACGCATCCCTCCCCAGCACTTAAAAGAAAATCAAAGGAGAAGCGCAAAAAGAGAGGCAAAACCCATGAGAGTTAATGTGCGAGATTTTCATTTAATTTTGTTTATATTAAATTCGATCTTTTCATCTCTTGAGAAATAATTGCATTTAATTAACCTATAAAAATTACTTATTTTTTTATTTAAGAATTACAGAATTGATTGTTATTTTTAAACAAATTTAACTGTCTTACAAAGATTTTTTTCTGTAGAAGAAACTTTCAGCTTCTTCTGTTCAAACATCCAATCATGTAAATTCAATTAAAAGACAGAGACACATTTTTCATGAACAAGAGTTGTTAGAAGCCTTATAAAAATATTGGCTCTTGAAATACCTGTGGATATCGTCCTTTTAGGTATTTTATTTCTTTTAAAATCGTAAATATTAATTTTAAACTTCATAGGACTTTGCATTATCATTCTTTATAAAGAGCACGAACTTCCTGAAGCCTACTAAACCTTCTAAGACGAAATTCTTCAGATAAAATTAAGATAAAGGTTTTTTTTTAATAAAAAGTTCCCCATCAGTATTTAAAACAATAATTTCAATAAAAACAATGAACTTTAAATGGAAAAGAATTTTTTTTAATAGTTGGGAAATTTCTATTTTTATAAATCGAATTCAGTTGGGATTAAATTCAGCTTAAATAAAATAAGAGGTAACAGCAAAAATTGGAATTTTAATCTCCTTTAATTTCCCAACTAAAGATTGAATGGAATTATGAATCATATATGTTCGTCTAATTTTTAACATAAGTTCACAAAATTCGCATACAGTAACATATATTTTGCAGTTAAAGATAAAATATATGCTTAATATATTTCAAACATAAAGCAAGGTCGATAATTGAATAAAAATAAAATAATATCATTTTATTACTATGTATTGAAGATATTAAACTCAATAACTTTACAGTTGTTCAAGGATATGTTTATTTAAAGATTTCAAGGACATAATATTAAATGAAGCTCTGAAAAATGAAAAAATCTTGTCATTTCAATAAGAGCTCTAAGTTTACTATTTACATTGAATCAAGCAAAGTAAGTTTAGTTTTTCAAACACATTGTTTTTTAAAACTTTTTCCGTTAATTATGGATTATTAGTCGTGCTTGATTTTTAGGAATTATGGAAACGGCTATTTATATAAGAAAAAATACTGACTTAACATACAGATTTCAAAAATTAAATGGAACAATTTCAGCAAAGCATTTTAGTGAAAAGATATTAAAGCAACGACCGTATTTACATCCTTTTCAGGAATGTAACTTTAATTTCAGTGATTAAATTTTGAGACATAAACTTTCCTTTCGTTTGCACAACTCCTCAAAAGTAGTAATAACTGCTTCCTCTTTGAAATATTCTTCCTGAAATTTAATAAAAGCCTCTGCAGCCAGACATTTAATTTAAAAATAAAAAGCCACTTTCCTTGATTCTAGGTAAAGCTGCCCAAAAGCAAATCAAGCTTTACGTCTCTGAAATTACAGTTGCAATTCTTAAGTGAAAACATTTTTTTTTTGAATTACAGAAAAATAGCATTAACATTCTAGAGAACGTTAACTTCAGAATTCAATGAGTTTTCAAACGGCAGAGACATTTTATGTACAGTTTTAGTAAAATTAAATGAAAAAGAAGCATTATTTTTCGATTTTAATTTCTTTAACTGCTTGTTATAATGGCATCCAGAAGTTTTGCTCATTAAGAACTTTTTCGGTGTTGTTATTCAGGCATTTTATTTGACACAAAGTATTAAAAAACATTTAATTTTAACTATGCAAATGCTTTAAAATAAAAAATACAGCTATTCCAAATCTAATAAGGTAAGACTTTTTTTTTAATTTGTGAGTACTAAAAAACATGGTGTGGCTGTGTCATGGACACGGCCTTGTGTTGTACGTGAATACGTTTATGCAACGGGTTATATTTGTTAAATAAAATGTTTTTATTCATGTATTTAAGATAAAAGCAAGGGAACAAATAATTATTATGATACAATATAACTTTATTAATTATAGATCTTTGATACGAAAAGTACGACACGAATGGCATACAAGATACATCAAGCTTTCTGGCAAATTTTCAATCAAAATAGTTATTACCTAGAGTTGTTGGAAAAGTTTCAATATAAGATCAATGGAGCTCGCCGAGCATGAAGTCGGGCAATGAGCGGTTTTGTGAGACATCAGCATTAAAGTCTCCTACTATCATAACTGGTGTAGTAAGATCAGGCTTGTAATCGGGTATCATTTTAGGTTTCATTATTACCATTCAATGGTTCTTGAGAAGCCCTTTCCAACCGTATGCTATATCTGTGTTTGGTTTTGGCTTTTCGACGCGTATAGGCCTACATTATACATTTTTGATAATATATATATTTTAATTCTAAAACCTTATTATTTTCATTGTCACTACTTTAAACTAGTCTTTTATATACAATTTCTAGATTTTGACGGCAGCTGATGATTAAAATTTAAACGAACATCGTAGCTTCTCCGAGTCAAAAGTTATACTTATTCCAAATCTCGATAAGCGGGAAAATAACCTCAAAATGAAGCGCTTCCTCCTCACACCGCACGTGGTGCTTCACTGTTCTCGTTTCCCGTAATGAATTCTTTGATTCAGTGGTATAATTTAATTTTGGATGTAGAGGATAGATACAAAACTACAACGCCAAACTATATCCTCCGATTTTGTTATCACTAGGTTTTTTTGGATTGCCCCCGCATGGTAACCAATTTATATACGTGTTCATGTCGAAGAATTTCATCCATTTCAACATCATGAGGCAGAATTTCTGAAATTCTGTTTCTAAATCTTTGTAGTAAAAGGGTCATATTTATGGAATCTGATAAATTAACTTAAATTTATGTTAGAAAAATCAAGGCTGAATGCTAAGGCATTCTGGAAGGTTGACATCTTTTATGCAGTGCATATAAGAAAAAAAATTCTATCATAAATGTTTATGTAAATTTTACTGCAATAACTTATGAAATATTGTTTTATCTCTTCAAATAAAATGTATATGAATAAGTATTAGAAGTTCGCACATCCGCTTCGAACCTCTATCTATAGCAAAAAGTACTATGTGAAGTCATTTAAGTTAATAAAATTATTCCCATTCCATAAACTGTTTTCTAAAATCCAACGCCTTCGAGTTCTCAAAACAACTGTATTAAAAAACATCATTTTAATAATATTCAATCTTGAATAGTTGGCAGATAAACATAAAATTTTAGCTATTCACAAAAAATTGAACATCAGAATAAAAGAAAAAATAATAAGAATTATGCTTTCTAATCGTGAAAATCTAAAATAGTAAAACAATTTGTGAATTTCATTGAAACACACACACACACACACACACTAGCAGTTCCCGCACAACGTTACCCTTGCTATAGCATCCAAGACGAAAAATTAGGTTTAAAGTCTAGCCTCCACCTGATATGACATGAGCATATTACACAATATCCAAAATAAATAAATTTAGAAATTTAAAAAAATACCTACAAAACAATTTTTTGTAACAATCTTGCAAAAAAACAATTTAGACTGTTAAAAAGGTAAAAATATGATAAGTCCGTAGACAAAACACAGGCCATCAAATTGCTCCTAACGAGATTCCTTCATTCTCCGAAATTTAGTTTCATTGCGAAATTTAGTTTCTAGACTCTCTTCCCCTAAATGTGGACATTATTTCTCTTATATTCGCTAACCAAACGTTTCTTTCCTCTTCATTTTTCTTATCGCGCAACAAACGAAGGTTTTTGGCATTTAATGTGTTCTCGTGAAGGTTGGATTTCCTTCTTTTGAGTATAATGGAATTTGAATCGCTGCTTAAAATGAGACTTAAAATGTCACACATGTCATGCATACGACAACGCTTGAGATTTGCACATGAGCAGTTTGAGGTTTCCACGCATTCAAGGATTGGTTAAAATCGCAATTATTTAACTCCCCTTTTTATTTTAATATTATTTTAAAGTACTAAAACTTTTCTCAATAGACGCTAATGCATAGTTAATGGATAATAAATTTCCAATATCATTTTACTAATTCTCGAGTTTTTGTGGTTCTAGGATACAGACGCTTTCAGAATACATCATTTTATACTATATATATATATATATATATATATATGCTCTTTGAAGTCATGGCTAAAACTTCATCTGCTTTTTTCTTAATTGCACGCAAAAGGACTCATTAAAAGCGGTCATAAAATGAAAAACTGAAAGCAATATTTTTCAGGATGAGCCTAAAAATACATTGCAGGAAAGCCTAATAACTAAAAACAAACAAGCTTCAAAATAATCCGATAATTTCCTTTTGAAGAAGCAATTAAAATGTTTGAATAAGTAACAAGATGAAATTTTTGAAAGAGGGGGAAAAAGAGTTGTCACATTTCTTCGGCGAAATGGTAATGAAGACATTAGAAGAGCAACACTCGCGCACCGATTGAGGACTCCACGTTTTCTTTATTTGCGAGGCGTCTGCACGTTAATTACTGTAATGGATACCTTCTAAAAATAGAAGCATCGAATAAGGCAGCAGAAACATTAAGAAAGTACACTCGCTCACTTTTTATTGGCATTCGACAATATTTATTCAAAATTCCCCTCAATCATTTCTCTTGCGTCATAAAATAAACTTCATTGCATTTGCATTCCATTAAAAGTAATTGCTACGGCCTTCAGATGACGACAGGCTTTTTATAAATGCATTCTGAGTCCTTTGCAGTTTACTTTAGGGTAAGTCTAGACATGATTTTAGAAGAACCAAGTAGAATCATAGGGGAAACTTTGACATCATGAAAAAAATTGTTCATCTTGGAATTTTCTTACTTTAATAATGAAAATGTTTGACTAGATATTCTGCCTTTTGAATGCATTACATAAATTGGGAAAATAATGTTTATTTTTCTGTATTGAGTCCTTTTAAAATTATTTGCTTTCATATATTAAAATTATTCCCATCATACAAAAGGAATTCTTTAATTAATGTATTAATATTTGTAAATCTTCCCAGATAAGTGAAAATTCCTGTTTTAAAAAATCACTTTCACTCAAATTTAAAAAAATAAGCATAATTTCTTGAAATACGAACATATAACGCACATATATTGTTTCTCTTGCCTTTATAATGAATACTTTTAAAATGTTTAACAAATTCTTAAGGATTGTTCCTCCAATTTTAAATTGATTTTCTTCATGTCTTTTTATGTGACTAAATTTTATATATTTTCAGATAATGCTACTAAATGTTAGCTACTAAAATTAAAAGTTAAGTTTTAGTTTTTATGACCAAAAGTTAAATTTTAAACATTTTTTGACAATGATATATTTTAAATATTTATTGAGTGAAACGTAAAAACTTTATACTAAATAAAACCTAAACTCTACTAAGTAAAGCATAAATATTCAGAGAAAATAATCAAAATTTTAAAATCAAGTGAGTCTTAATCAAGATAATTTGCACTAGTCTTAATCAAGATAATTTTCAGAATGTTTGAATTGCATTAATCAAAGAATAATTTATGATTCATTTCATCATTGCTTTTCCTCCGAAAATTTAATTCAATAAATTATTTTACAAAATTAATTTATTGAATCATGAAAATTGCTAAAATTTCTAAATTGAGGCAAGGACAAATTTTTGTTTGATAAAATTTTTTTTACTTTCAGTTTTTCATGTATTTAAACCCTATTAAAGAGGAAATATGTAATGCTTGCGCTGAGAACATATTGTTTTCCAGAATTTCGATCTTGATTTAATCTCTTTTTTCTGGGTACCTATCTATACATAGTATATCTATAAGTCTCCTTAAAGCGTCTGTATGTTCGAACCGCAAAAACTCGAGAAATAGTTAACGCATACTGGAGATATTTATACCATTTTGTAGAGCATTTATTGCGAAAAGTTTTAGTACATTGAAATCATATCGAAATAAAAAGGGGAGTATTTTAATTGAGATTTTAATTCATTCACGCATGTCTGAAAGCCTCAAACTGCGCATGTGCAAATAAAAAGAGCTGTGGCATGCATATGCAATCAATTTCGTTCCTTGCATCTGATTTAAAAAGAAATTCAAATCTCATTATGCGAAAAATAAGGAAATACAAACTTGAAATGATCGGCGTGTTTTGTCTAAGGAGATATATTTTTACTTTTCTAACAGTCTAAATATTCCTGAATGAGAGCTATAAAAGATTGTTCTGTAGCTATTTTTGACAATTTTTGAGCATATTTTAATGTTTATGTGATGTTGCGTTAAAGGACTACGCCTTATCAGGTTAGACTTAAGTTTAATTCTTCTTCTTGGATGCTATGCAACGGGCAACGTCTTGCGGGTAATGCTAGTAAATATACAAAACTTATTTCATAGAAAAATCATGTTCATTTTTTTGTATACAATTAAATAAATTTTAAAAAAAGTCCTCTTGGCAAGCTGGAAATCAAAGGTAAGGCTTTTTATGCAAGTTTTTATTTTCAAATTTCCATCACAACTTTAACAAAAAATAATGTAAAATGTCGAATCGGAACCTACTCGTGATGATGATTATAAAGTGTCTGCTTTATAATGGAAAGAGGGGTGCAGTAGCTTCTGAGGATATGAACCCCTGAGCACCCGAGAGCAGAAGTATGACTTTTAGCTCATATGAAGATGACACACACTTATCTCATTCGCTTGCACAGCCCCCCTTTTTCAGGAATGCACATTCACACACCTCACAGATAGAACAACCATGCCCTGATCGGGACGCGGACCCGGGAAGATCAGATCACCGGGAATATGTGCTACCTCTGTGCCAGGACTCCAGCGAAATCTTCTCGTATATACCACCAATTAAAAATCTCTCCCTCTCTACGCATAAAATGGCCGATCTTGGATAAGGTCACGATTCCCTTTCGTGGAGTTCACCAATTCCATGCAAATAAGATACAAATTGCAGATATTTAGCATGCATCTAGCATTTTTACAGAGTTTATTTTACGAATACGTGTTTTGAGCCCCATTTTTTACAAGAATTCAAACCAATTTTCGGCACCAAACCAAAATTTATAATGTTTTCTGTAATTTCACAATATAACAGATTTCATTAATTTTAAACCGTTCAAATCATTGATTATTCTTGTAATCATCATATTTCATGTAATCACTGATTACATGAAATAATCATCCGATGATCAATGTTTTCATGTAATCACTGATTACATGAAATAATCATCTGACGATCAATTTTTTCATATAATCACTGATTATTTAATTGATTACATGAAAGGGTATTTATGAAATAATCATTGTTAACGTTTATAAAATATCGTTTTAATATTTATGAGAAAGTACGCCCGTATATACGATCAAACAATGCACAGATGTGGCTCAAAATTTGATATGATTTTCTATTTTAGAAGTCAAACATGTATGAAGTAACTAAATGATCTTTACAATGCAAAAAAAGAACTTTAAAATAAAGCTTTGAAAAACAGTTCTTAATTTTTCTATAAACTTCTTATGAATCTAAGACTATTGCTTATAAAAACTTAAAGTAAGTGGCATTTTCATTGAATCTAATCAATAATGTAACCCAATAAATTGTTTTCACCCTTTACTGCATAACAGAAATTTTATTAATAAAAAACTGGTTTTATCATAATTAACTCATTAGGACAGGGAAGAAGTTATTTTAAAGTTTCAGACGTCCCTTTCATCCTTATTGGAACATTCCTTTCGCCAAATCTTAGTTCGGAAGAATTTTAATAACTGTCATACGGTTTGAGATAACACCTCGGATGCGGGTTTACAGATTTTAATAAAATGTTCGTAGATTTCAATAAAAAACTTCATTTCTTCTAAGAAATATGAAAAGTCTGAGAGTAGAAGCAGGTGGAAAAAGTTTTTAAATTGTTGATCTTCAAAAAAAATAATAAAGGTCAAAGGATATTAAAAATGACTGTAGATGTTATTTTTATGAGATTGCCATCGCTCATAAACTCATCTGAGGCATTTTTTTTTGCATGGAGTTTAAGGTATACAACTTCAATGAAATAAAAATCAATGGAAATTTTTACAAATCTCCCTTTAGGCATTTTTATTAAGAATTTATCAAATCATATTTCCGTTTTAGCAAATCACAATTTTAGAAAAGAAAAAAAAAGTTTCATTGAAAAGGAGACCACATTCTAATTCAATTCTGTATAAAAAATACAGCAAAGCGATAAAAAAAATCCCTATGTAAATTAAATATATTTGGAAAGTTTGGATAATTTTTTATTCCCAATTTTAAGCAATAATTATTCAACCCAATATTAATTATAAATAGTTAAAGAATTCAAAATAGCTTTAGAGGATTAGAAAATTATAGAAAAAAGTCTATTTCGTTTAAATATTAGGTTGAGCAAAAATAAATCCATTATTATTTTACAGCCATCTACTTAGAAAATAATGAATTCTTTTTTCATTATTTTCAAAATTTTCATATGGAAAATAATGGAAAGATATCCATTACCTTCGTGGTAGATGGCTGTAAAATAATAATGGATTTCTTTTTGCTGAACCTAATATTTCACCTAATCCTATCAAATACTACTTGATACTAAACGCAAAATTGTTTGATATAAATTATTTCATACTTTTTTTCCTGATAAAGAGCTATATATTTAATTAAATGTCTCAAAAATTCATTAAAAATACTTTTTATTTTTCAGTTTTCAACTACGCCTTATAATCGAAATATGGAATCTAAGTGTAAAATCATTTTTTAAATCTACGAGATAAAATATCTCTAAAAGTTTTTCTAACATTTATTTTCAACGGTATACATTTTCCCATACTTTCCACAATCTGTATGGGAAATTTGGTTTAAATTCATTTTAGCAATAGAGGCATCCAAACGGGGAAAATTATTTTATACCACCTTGTATTATCTTTTATATTTTTTATATTTCGGTTATTTTGAAATAAGTTTACTAAACAAATCTTAAACAACCGCTTTGTTTGATTTTTAATTTCTTGTCACGGCAATAAGAAAATGGGTTAAAATGAATGAAACAACTATTTTTGTTGCAAAAATTTTCTTATGTTTCTGTTATTTGCGAAAAAAATTTAAAAGAAATGTATTTATCATATTGATCACATGGAATTCTTTTTTTTTCATTTTTATTAGAGTAGAATGCTTGTGAACTAAAAGATCATTGCATGTGTATCTAGCAATATGTTATATGAAATATCACTTTATCACTTGAAATTGCACACTATTTACCTCGTTTGTGATTCGTCAGAGGGGATTCGTAGACACCAACCACTAAGCGTCTTTTCTATTTTGATGGAGCACCGAGATGATAAAAGGAGAGAAATATCAATGTAAAGTCGAATAAACTGCTATGCTTGGATTCCTCAAATAATTTAATGGTTAGCGGAAATTGCTATAAATAAATGCTTCGGCGTAATATACTAATCAGGAAGTTTTTTTTAAAAAATAATTAAATTCGCATGCTTCTGTTATCTACGAGTGGGAATCCTTTTGAAGCGGAAAGAAAAATATTTATTACGGTAATCGTAACTAAGGTATCACTTGACATCTGAAATTGGATGCTAATTACAAAACTGATTGAGATTTAGAAGAAGTGAAATCAAAGTTTTATGTTTATATTGAATCCCTACTGAAATTATTACTGGTAACAGCCATGAGAAATATTAATAACTTTTTCCTCCTGAAAAATACCTCTTAAGAAGTAACTTTAAACTTGATATTCGTAAAAATTTCACCAATAAGGCAAAATTTAATGTTTTTGATATGTAAATAAAGTGTAAATAAGATAACACTTTAATAAAGATTTCATTGTATTGATGTTGTAGTAAGCGGTTATAAATAAAAGCGTATAGTATTAAGACTGAGAAATAATTTATAGTTTAAAATAATTATGTACACAGATCCTATAGGCATGAAAACTCCAGGCAGTAAGGAATTCATTCGGAGGAGTATTGTTTAATTCAACCAGCTATAGAATACTAGCTGATATCTGTCCCATTGCTGCAGAAGGATAAATAATTTTAGAGATATCATTTGAAATAACTATCTTGTTGAATTGGAAATAATAGGAAAAATATTTACTTCCTTGACGGAAACGAATACATTCATAGAAATTTAATGATGAATAAAGAAGTATAAATAATGTATATTCTATTTTTAACTTTCTATTCCAATGCTTTTGGGTTGACAATCCGATGAACGATGGCACAGCAGCGCCTAAAACATTAACGAAAAAAAAATTATTTTTATTTGTTTTTCGTATAACAAGCAATAGAGCACCAATAAATGTAAAAAAAATGTCCTTTGGCTGTTAACAAATATTTTTTGTGTATCCATTCATTAATAAAGATACAATTTGGTTAACATGTTTACGAAATATGTATTAGAAAAAATCATGTTTTCCTTCACATTGCATTATGGGAGTTAACAACTGAAAATTCTATCTTTGCCGGTAAGACCGTAAACCTGATATAGATTTTAAAGCAATTGATACAATAATGGAATTGGTAAGGCAGAGCATTTCCTACTTTAATTTCATATTTTTTCCACTAACGAAAAGTGTTAAATATTCTTACATTACAACAAAAAAAATATTTATTGAAATTTTTTTATGTAATTAATTACCTAGTTATTAAAATTTATTGAAAACTGAAAAAAATTATTGAATATTTATTGAAAAAATGTAAATAAGTAGCAACTGAATGACGAAAAAAAAACATTTTGAAATGTTCGAATATGACCGCAAATATATCGTTTTAGAAGCAATATAGAAAACTTAACGTAAAAGGTAAAAGCGAAGTTTAAGGAATGAGCTAAAATTTTGAATTCTAAAGTTAAGTGTCTTACTCCTTTGAGTTATGTCCAAATGTAATTGTTTTGAGATTTATAAAGATATTAAATTTAGTTTTAAATATATAGAATACCTTGTAATTATATGGTACAAAACTCATTTTAGTAACATAATTATCAAATACTCTAGATTTGAATAAAAATTCAACATTTTAATTTAACATTAAAATATTAAAATTTTGCGAGCTGATATTTTCGTCACGAATACACTTATGCTAATAAAATTTTGTTTTAATTAATAATTAAGTTTTGTTTAATTTTGTTTTTATTAATCATTAAATTCAATGAAGAAAAGGAGTGTTGCGATTGTTAACTTTGAAATTACTTCTTATTTCAATACATACATTACTTTATAAAATTTTATCTTCAAGTTAATATCCAACGAATGATATCGTTTTTCATAATTAAGTGACGAACAATGATTAAATAAAGTTGACATTTCTTTTTCAGGAAATTTTGTTATTTCATCTCGATATAAAAAATTATGGAATTCCATTATGAAATTATTAGGTTTTTTTATGTATACATTTTAAGCAACAATTTATTAAATTATTCAAAAACGACATAATCGAAATATCCTTTCAAAATTGCCTGAATTACTTTTTTTAATAATTGCTTTAAAATTATCATTTTGTGATTGATTGTTAGTAATTTATTAATTTGATTATTATTAGTTATTAATAAGTATTAGTAATTTATTTAATTATAGTATCAAGTTTTTTCCTC
>JAOUZG010031824.1:533434-591383 GCA_026289955.1 Argiope argentata | reverse complement strand
ATATATATATATATATATATATATATATATATATATATATATATAAAATCTGCACGAGCATCTGAAACAATCTGCTTTTATTAACGTGTTGTCATCGCATATACAAAAGCTCTGATTAAAAAAAATAAGTTAAGGACTACAACCAATAAAGCCTTGAAAAATGTCATTTTGAGCACGCGATTATATGAAATGAATTCTATAAGAAATGTGATAATTTTAAAACAATAAATGCGAGACAAAGTACTTTGGATCGTTGGCAATACTAAAGCGACTCATTCAATGGAACAGTTAAATGAATATAAATATAATTTAATTTGTGCTAACATGGGGGGCTTGGCCATTCAAGAAATTATGTTCTGACATGATACATTGAAATGTGCATAGTAGATTTCCTTGTAATCTTTTTTTTAAAATATTTTAAGCCAGTATAGCATCCTATTTCAATGTAATACAATATTATTTAAGTTCTTAAGCTATTATTACAATATTATTCATTCTAAATTATTCATTATTAATTCTTTTCAATGTCAATGGCAAGATATCTTAATAAAGAAATCAAAGTTTAGGTTTTAAGTTCATATTGCCTTTATCGATGTTATTATGAATTAGACTATCCTTGTTTTTACGTCCTTTATTATAATTTAAATTACTTGCTCAAATAGTAAGTTTTAGTATTTTATGCTAAATTCAACCTGTTGCTGGTATTTTTCATTATAAAAATGTTTGGATTCCAATTTAAAAAATTGGTCATAAACAAATGACAAGATCCCCCAGAGAACATTTTCAATTATAACGAAAACTTAACATTTTACATATTTCAAAATAATCGCATTTTTCCTTATTTCTGTGTTAATATTCTAATTTCAAAGAGAAATCATTCATTTCACATATCCTTAAGAATCATTCTATGTTGCAATGCAACCTTCTGCAGATAAGTTTCCATGAAGGCTTTGGCTTTTAGACGGCGGCTTCGATATTTCCTTTAAATGAATGTTTAATAAGTAAATGCATACACTTAATGCAAGTTAAATCTGCCATCACGGTCACATGTTAACACGATGGTATTGCGTAAATGTGGTACTGTATTAATTGTGGCCCTTTTCATCTGACCAAGTTCTAAAATGTTGCAACCTATCTTTTAAAAAAATACTTTGTTTTCCTAGTAGACTTTACTCAAATTAAGCTAAACTTCTCTCCCTCAAACAAAAAAATTAGTAATAAAAAAATCTTTAACATTTAGGCTTGTCCGTGGTTTGCATAGAAAACATTATAATAATAACTATATAATTTTTTCTATAACTGCATATGGGCTTCTATGCCGTATATTTTTATATTAATTACAGAAATTTTATAAAAATAAGGAAAACTTTTAATTTTTATTATGAAACTGATGTATTAATATTTCAGGTCTGATCATTTTAAAAATTCGAATATTCATTCATATAAATATATATACAGGATGTTAAAAAAGATTCCTACATATATGAAATTCTAGAGGCATATCCGCTCAACCAATCGAACCAAAATTTCAAGCATGGTTGTTTGAAGGTATTCACTGGCGATTGTGATGATTCTAAACAGTGCAGATCTCACGGTTGCGGTTTCAGTGAGAGAATCTCGAAATTTTCGAATAGAAACACCCACATTTTCCTGACGAAAATTCATTGGAAAATTAAAAAACCCACAAATGGCGTTGGAACGATACTCATGAGACGAAAAGTGCCCAAGTAAAGAATTATAAAGAACTAAATACAACAGAAAAAAGAAAAGAAAAAAAATTTATTTTATTTTAATGGAAAGTTATGATTTCAGGTTTTCAACGTGTTCCCTTTCGCAGGCGACAGTGCATTGCATTCGGAAGATTTTGGACAACTATGCCGAACGTAACTTAAAATTAGGAATTTCCATAACTTCACGTGTTATGAAATTATGACATATTCTGATACATCTCGTTGAATAGTCGCGTTCACCTTAGATTTCAGATAAACCCATAACTAGAATTCCCCAGGAATGTTTCAGGGGGTTGCAGTGGCAAGGAAACTGCAAAGTTATAGGAGAACATTCTATCACCAAATTGTTGTTGTCAGCACTGGTCGAACACATTGGGTGACGTGTGGAGGAGTAATTCAGGAATAACGTGATTCTGAAACATTGATTTATACCGGGCACCTGTGGCAGAGCACGACCGAGAACAAATGCGCCAGCCACGCCCCGCACCTCGCAGTCCATTGGGTGGCACTGCAGACACTAGTGCCACATCGCGAGGATTTTTGTCAGCCCAGTAAACACAGTTTTTGTGTTAACGTTTTCATTTAAAGAGAAGTGTACCTCAACCCTCCATGTCACTCGAAGTTGTCATCTATCATCTTCGCACGCAGTCCACATACAGTTGCTCATCTCCAGACTGCTGCAACATCTGAAAGCACCGGAACATCAGCAGAATGAGCGCAGAAGTCCGTGAACTGTGGTTTTCGGTAAATCCAAATTGCTAGCAACACTCCTTGCAGTATGCAATGGACCTGCAATAATTGTGTTATGCACCTTTGTACCAAATTCCCCTGGAACAGAAGTTTAGTAACAGGATCTAGGTCAATCACAAGTGTATCCACTTTCTTCAAATTTTCTTATCAAACACTTCTTACGGAGCATGGGCCGCGTCTTAACTGGTGATTTCGCCGATAAATTCGCACTGCTTCTGAAGCATTTTCGCCGTTCAGATAAAACAGCTTTATCCATTCACCTCGTTATTTCTTTGTAAGCGACATTTTGTTGGCACAATAAAACAACTGACCGAAGAAACACTCTTCCCACACTACTTTTTAAAGGTTTTTAACAAGCAGTGCTTTGCACGTGATATTCTTCGATTGATACTTCTACTGTCTATCTCTTTGAATTATATAAAGTGCATCAAAGCTGGGCGTCAAGCTCTCTGTGTTGTCATCAGTCCTTTATAATGCTCTTCTTTGCGAAGGCTTTAAGCTGACAATTTTTGTCTCACGCTAATCGTTCCAACACCATTTGTGATTTTTTAGTACTCTGATTAATTTGCGTAAGGAAAAGTGAGGGTTGCTGTTGGAAAATTTCAAATTTCTCTAACTATAATCGTAGCCGTGAAGAATACGTTGATTAGAATCATCACAATCTTCAGCGCATACCTTTAAACAACTATATCTGAGATTTTGGTTCCATTAGTAGAGCAGATAGGTCGCTAGGGTTTCATATATAGGGGAAGGGTTTTTTTCTGACCACCCTGTATTTATGAATTTTACATTGTCATAATGCAAATAGGAGAAAGTTATGTAAACTATAACCAGCTCAAAATTTCTTTCATTATAAGTATTTTTACAGATATTCTTGCTCAGAATTTAAAAAAAAATCGCTACATTTTCCCGAGTGGAATTATTTCGATTATGCAGGATAAACTACTGATTGGGGAGGGGCAAAAAGACTCACATTTGTGTTTCTGAGTCCTACAGGAATCAAATTTACAAATTCCTAAATAATAACTTTAAAAAATGAAAATTTCACAAAATCTTTGATTTATCAAAATTTTATAAAGAATTGCGATATTTTTTCTATTTTGGCATTTTTTAATCAATTTTTATGGATGAAAGTGGTCACACGGGACCCAATAAAATCACAGTACTTTTCGAAAAAATAAATACTCAACATCATAGATTTAGAGCGGATGACTCATTCGAATTAAATGCTGATTGTCCAAATGGCAACACCATGCGAATTTCCCATTTGTTCTCATCTATTACTCTGCTGTAAGTCTCTCATACGCCTTGGGTTATAAGTCGCGTCTCCGTCGTAATCTATAATGTCTATTAGATGTCACTTACCGTGGGTTAATCAGTAGCGATGTACGGTGTGCTTGGCAATAGCCTTTTTCACTAGGCATTTCTCTCTATCGATCGAATCTACTTGCCCATAAGAATATTTTTTCTACCAAATAAATTACCTAGACGTAAGAACGTGATTCGATGATGTTTTGATTAGAAGTTTCTGTTCACAAGAAAATCAACAACTGAAGAAGGATTATTCTCAATAATTAATAATTCAGGGGCCCACAAATTCATATCTATATTGTCACGAAGGTGCCAAGAATAATAAGTCACAGCGTAACACTGTATCAAGTTTATTAGTTTTCCGCAACTCTTTCCATGCAGTAAAAATAATGATTCCACTGCTTCTGGTTATACTTTAATAGAAGAATCAAGAATCATAAAGACGTTTCTAGAAAGTTCTGGAAACTTTTGGAACTCTAAGAAACGAATAACAATAAATTTAAAATAAAGTCCAGCCTTTAAATCAACATTGTTTGTCTGAGAATCGAAATTGCGGTCTCGCACGGCCGTACTTTACTCCTCAATTGCCCAAGCTATGTACAGCTTCTTCTTTATGAGACAATATCTACATATACTTTAAAAAATGTCAGTTTCTGGAATTTCCCATAAGACGATTGTCCCGTGTATAATTGTATTGCATATGTATTGTAATGTTTTACCTCCGAAACAAGGATAATCTAAATTTGGAATAAGATATTAATTAATTTAGAATTTAGAAAAATAAAATACTTGTTGCCTCTTCCTGTAAATGTAACTAACGATGTGAACTGCTGTCTTGAAAAAACAGCAGCTTTTTGCTAGAGACCAATTTAATTTTAATGTATTTCGGAGAAAGCTAACAAGGTTCCTGCCATCAAAGAAAAAATGTATTTATATCATTCAAGAAGCATATATGAGAGGGGCTTGTTAGTTTAGATTCCAAAAAGAAAATAAGTCGGATATTAGACTTAAGAAAAATAAAGTGTGGGAGAAAAATTTTTAAAAAAGTATTTTACAATCAAACATTTCATTTATTTAATCTGTTTGGGGAATATTTTTTTAAAAAAAAAATGTTTAGAGCTTTAATGCGCGTTCTTGCTTTTCCGAAATTTTCAAAGCTTTGCATTTTCTCGTTTGGGATTTTTAAAATAGGGAAATATTCATTAAGGAACTAATTGTGTTTTCTTATGTTGTTATTTTTTGGAACCACAAAATTGAAAATTTCTTTAAAAAAATTGAATTTTCTGTTTTAATATTTAGATCCCAGGCACAGAAGATGTAACCCTGTTTGAATTATTTCTCTTCTGATACTTAAATATTCAATAATTTATACCTTTTCTCACTACAGTACCTCTCATATACAGAGATTTGATTTCCTCACTATTTAAACTCATTTACATATTCATATAATAATATGAAAAATATAAAATAACAATTGTTTACTCGATACGTTATTGGATTCAGTCTTGCACCGTATTCACGGCAGATGACTTTGTAAAAATATTTGCTCAGCTCTGCATCGGCCGTTTCTGGGAGCGAAAATATTTAAAGAATCGAAACAACGCATTCATCATCCGTCATTAGAACAGATTACAAAGTGTCTATTCTTGAATATCGGTTATTGGAACGACTCGGGTAGGCAGAGTATTCTGGAACAATTAATTTCGGCGTGTTGCTGGGAAAGTTAAGTGAAAGTGATTTATAGCGCGGTCAACATTTAAGGAGATTATTACAGGAATTTTGCCTCGCGTTATCTAAATACGCTGTCACTCACAAATGGATTAGCTCGGGCCTGGAATTCTAAACATGCGGGGGTGTTGGAGCGGAAATTATAAACTGAGAAAATAAGCTGTGTCTTATCGAGGCTTTAGGGAGTTGAATGAGGGGAGTGAATTCGGGGTGGGTAAGTCTTTGGCCACCTCCGCTAGTTCGAAGAATAACAACAAAAAATTTTATTTTAATAATTAGCAGATAACTTCTCACAACCTGGTTATTTCTTTTTTGAACATGGATTTCAGTAAACATTTTTAAAATTATGTTGAAAATATGACACTCGTTTGAAATTTGCACATTATACTTCAGAAAGTGTACTTAATAAGTAAACCAGTTTCCCTAAGAAGGATTCGATTCAAAATTGTAAACAAATATAGAGTAAGATTTTAAGACAACATGAGTGCTTTCATGAATGAGGTTATTTATGTTTTCAGCTATCGCGACCAATATAAAGAAATTGAATGAAAGGTGTAATTAGTTTTCAATTAAAACTGATCGAAATCGTTTGAGCGAATTTTTATAATCATTACTTTTTTAATGTGGTTTCAATTCTTCTGTTGCTTTAAATGATACTGTCACCAAAATTCTCACAAGAGCAATGCGATTATTATCTAGGAAAACGTGTATTAAATATACACGACACAAGCTACGAAATCACAGCGAGTTAAGTATATTTAATACGCCAATTTGGGCTGAAATCAGAGCTATAGAATGGTATTCAAAAAGAAAAGACATTCTCTAAAGATAAGTCAACTAACGTAGCTCATTCTTTGAACTGATGTGATTCCCCTCTTCAAGCAGTGCCTCAAATAATTTCCAATTAAAGTGAGTGAGGAAAGTGCAAAAACCAGGTGCTCGTTCCAGACAACTGTGGAACTTTCTCCAACATTCTCTGAGAGCAAATTGTTATTTCTCAGCTTCTACTACACATTTTAGAGTGTAATAAAAGAAGATAGCAACCTCATTATATCACCAACATTTCCACATTGCCAAATTAACCAAATATTGTGATCTTCTGTTGTAAAACTCTTTAGAAGGGTCTTTTCTTGATAACGCGAAATTCCATTACAATTTTATACAATTACATTTTATTCAAATAATTACAATATTTATAGAAAAATTCATAAATATTTACAGTATTTACACAATATCACAATACATTTACTCATTGTTTTTACAATATTTACACAAAAATTCACAACTTTTTACAATATTCACATATAATTTACACAAAATTCATACCAATGCTTTATAACGAGGAAATTAAATTTTGTTTTAAATTCTCCGTACATACACATAAATTTTTTTATTTATGTTTTTTGCTATCTTCGGTGTGATGACATCGGTCAAATGTATCAAGATTAGTAAAAATATTTCCGATAATTATGTGTAGTTAACGTGTTTACCTCTGAGTAAATTAATAGCTTCAAAGTAAGTTTTTATCTAAATGATCATGAAATAGTCATTTAGTGAACGTATTCATTGGAATCCTTTGTTAGTTTTGAAATTATCTAGTCCCATTTCTTTTATTTTTATATTTTTATTACTTTATTTAAAATGGGATTGAAAAGGGTTATAATACACAGCTAAAAATTTATTTTGATAAAATGCGATTATTATTTCATATCATTGCCTCTTTGAAATTGTTATTTTTTTCTTTATATATGATCAGGAAATTCTGTTTGGAGAGCGATTTCTGATTCCTAATGTTTTCTGAAACCAATATAGTAAAAAAAAAAGACGTAATGAGATAGTTTAGTCTTCATATAACTTGAAAGCTAATGTCGTTTAAAAGAATAACTTTGAACTGATCTTTCAGCTCTATTGTCATCGTAAGCAATGAGTTTAGATTTTTTTCTAGCTTTCTATTAATTTTGTACGTATCCTGTCCTCTAACCTGATAGATATTTTTTGAACCGGAAACGTTTGTCAAAAATTTTCAGTTGTGGATCAATGTTTTTCCCCCTTTTTATTAATAACTTGTGACTTTTTCAGGAACGCTCACGCACATTTTTCTAAGATCACTGAGTTATTTCTATTTTATTAGGTTTTTAAAGAATTTTTTTCGCGTTTATTAAATAAGGGGTGTTAGTGAAAAATATGTTTTCATTATTTTTACTATTGGCTCATAATGTCTCGTAGTTGAGGTAAATGTAGTGAGGCCAATAGAAATGAACGCACACAAGATCAAGACTTTATTATTATGTTCTCTAGCTCTTTCTGAAAGCTATTTATATACATTTTAGAGAACCTTCCAGAATGTGAAGACCAGCAGAAAATCGGGAACAAATTTATATAATCATCATAGATTTGCTTAATTAACATACATTTTACATAATGAGACTTAAAAAAGAGTTACTATTATTATGACTTGAAACTCGCTTCTCTTGTATTCGAACCCGCAACCTTCCGCCGATTAAACTCCTGAGCTACGATATTCTTGATTGGTTGGAACAATTTTCTCTACTATATTTCCTCTTTGTCTCATTTACAAATGATATTATTATTTGTCACATCAATTTCATTTCTTTCTCTTGATTTTATGCAACCAACGGAGGGGAGAATGTACAGAATATGGTTATCAATCGAACATTGCAAAGAAAGTAATAAAATGTGACAATAAACAAAATGAATCTAAATGAATCCCTTTGATTCTAAATGAATCCCTTAAACAAATGAATCTCTTGGATTGTTTATATTGAGTAAGTTATATTCAAGTTTAGTTAATATTTTCTTAAACTAAAAAAGTAAAAAGAATTCTGTTATATTTAACAAATATTAATATATAATTTTTATTTTAAATTTAGCTCCTGGTGAAACATATAATTTTTAGTAGATTTTTCTGCTGAAATCACATAACACAGCTTTGAAAAGGTATTCGTAGACGTTCTTTGATCATGTTTCCCAGAACCAAATATGAAATTAATATATTCATATAAATACACATTTAGGGTTGAAAAGAGAAAACATATACCTCGATTATGAGTTTCTGATAGAGCGCAAAGTTTTGACAAGCTAAAGCATTAAAGGGTAAATTTTTTTAAAAAAAGTTATGCCTTGAATCTTCAATATTAACGCTGAATATCAATAAATAAAAATCGAAACTACTGAATGTGAAATATTTATTAGTCAAAGTTTGAATTCTTACCAGATATTTTAATGCGTTATTATTCATTTATTTATTTAATGAAAAAAGATCTTTATTTTTTCTACGTCTTAAAGTAAATGCCTTAATGTGGCGACATTTTTCTTAAAATTGCTCCTCACTTGAATAGAGCAAATGATATTTTTTAATATTATGTAACAAGTTATTTTGTGTTTTTGTGCCAATAACTTGTGCTCTCTTTTCTCCGAAATATGACAAGCCATCACATGAATTTGCTACTCTTGAAGAGCTTAGCAATGAAACACGAGTGGGGGTGTGCGGCCGAGAACGTCATTCTTTTTCCCAACACTATGTACAATAGTTGACTCAGAAGTGCAACTCCTACATTCAATTCCATTTTTATTATTCTTATTTTCAATCCCTTGTCTCTCAAAAGTCATCATAACGTCAGTTTCAAAACTAAGGGCACTCTTTGGCCGTTTTCTAATATTAAATGAGTTTTCTAATACTAAGCGAGAGACGGTTTTCCATAAAGAGAGCAAGACAAGCAATAGAATAAAGTTTTCATTCCCTTCTTAAATATCATCTACTATACTGAGGTGATTTATTAAAATATAAAACAAGTAATATGAAAAAAAATTAAGTCAATTCAGATTTAGGTCAACAAAATAAATTTTATTTTAGTTAATTTTTATTAAATAATAACAATTAATATAAACAACTTATTAAAAAATATATTGATTTTTGCATGAATTGAACTCACACTCTTCACTTGCATGCGGAAAATACTGAAAGCTTGGCATTTTACCAATCGAGTTACTGCCTCTCAATTTCTCCTTTCATTACAAACTGCTAAAACTCTACTTAAAGTATTAAAAAATTAATTAAATTTAAAGAATGGATAAATATTTTTTTAAAATAAACTATATTGACATCGAGTGTAATCAATTACATGTTTTAAAAAGATGCATCTGAAATCGAATAGAGGAATAAAAAGTACTTTATGAACGATTGAAAATTCGAACAAGATATAGATATACAGGGAGAGTATGAACTAATTATAGGAATTGAAAAATAGGGTTACAGTCTCTGAGTTTCGTTTTTAAATACAGTGACTCCCGATTATTTGAGGAATAACATTTCTCACCAATGTTGAATTATCCGAAAACGAATTGAAAGAGAATATAAATCGATAAGATAACTACTGTTTGCGAGAGAAGAGGTTTTTCATTAACGAAGACTGTTTATGAAATATCGAAATTTAATAGGTCTGAGAAGTTGAAATTTCGTCTACTTATCAACAGAAAGATAATGAAAAAAGTTATCATTTGTTTTTCTATTTAAAAGATTAAAAATTTGAAAATAACTGAAAATTAGATCGAAAATGTATTCTTAGTTTGAAAATAAGTAAACTACAAGTACTTATTCAAGCAATTCAATTTATTTGCTTGATAACAGAAAAATTTTATTAAAAATCATGTGCTGTATTACGGACATTAAAAATTCTAAATTTTAATCGAAAATCGGACTTTTGCCGACATGCAGATATGTATCGTGTATTTAAGGACAGTTTCTTGACTGGATATGAGCCGAGTTATAATATAAAAATACTTTGGTAATAGAAGAAATAATTTTATTTTTAGAAAAAAAATATTGGACCAAAAAGGAAAAAAAAATCAAGACTAAGTCTTTTAGTGTTATAGTCTGTAATATGGCCAAGAGCATCTCAATGAGAAGAGTATCTTATAAAGATAATGATGAGGGTTCAATAACAAACATATGGTCGAAAAATGGTACATGGGATAGATTGATATTCCTCTACTATTACATGATTCATTTATTGAGTTCAATTCAATATATTGATGTGAATGCATATCTGTTGAAATGATGAATCCAACCTTGACCTCTGGGAATTCGAAAATGAATTTCATAAATTTTAAAGCAATTAGTTAAATGCTTTCAACGGAAATAAAATTGATCTTAATGTGTATAAAAAACTACACTATTATGCGATCCAGATCTGGATGGAAGAGATCCTGTACTGCTTAGTCACTTTCGACGGCTGACTTTGAAAAAAATGATGTTTGTTCCTTTTTTTAGTGAGATCCATCAAGACATTCAAGATAAAGATCAGGACACTAAATTATTTTATGACTATCTTATTCCAGTTACATATTAAAACTTATCCCTCTGGATTTTTTAATTGTATTTTTATGTCAATTCTATTGAAAATACATTAACAGCATTAAAAATTAACTGTATTGTGATTGAATGAAATCCATTTTTCTGTCATTCCAAAAAACCTTTTTACCGCTTTCATTGTATAAAAAACAAGAAACAAGAGGAATTTTTGTTTAAGAAGCTCCAGATCCGAAGTTTGTTGGGAATTTTAAGACACATTTAAACGTTTTTGATGCCACAGTTGTATTGGAAATGTAAACTTAGGAAACACGAGCTGTTGCCACCTTTAGTCACAAAAACATAATACAAAATTTAAAAATGCTGTCTCAAATTTTAATATTATCAGATGAGAACAATATTATTTTTAAGGCTTTGTTTTTCTTAATTTAAGTCATTAGCCAATGTAAACAGTTTTGAAACAATCATGTAACTAACAGAATAAGCAAGCGTCGATATATCGAAACTCGGGTACATGACGGACATTCGTGTAAGTTGTAACTTTTTGTTGATGATAAGTCACCAAATATGGCAACCATATTTAATAATTTCTAATAACCCAAAAGGCGGAAAATTGATGCTCCAAAAGAAATAAATCGCCAATTTTTGGACATTCATTTTGTGGCTTCGAAAGCCTAAAAATCAATACAACCTCATGTTCCCACGTGATAAAAATAATTAACAACAAAACGAATGTAACAAAATTGGCATTGACTAAACTTTTGGACTGCAAATTCAATTCCTATTGCTAAATGATTTTTTGCTATAAGTCACCAAATATGACAACTTTCTAATCATCCTCATTCCAATAATATTTTCAATACCAAATAAGACACCCTTCTAATCACTTTCCTAACCCTAATAACAATCATTTTCTAATAACCCTAAAAGGGAAAAAAATGATTCAAATGCAAAAAATCGCAAATTTTTCTCTTTGATGCTTCAAAAACATCAAACCAAAACAACATCATGTTCTCACATGTTAAAATAAAATATTTCACCAGTTCTGTAAGATAAAGAATTGATAAGATTGATTTTTAAAATTCACCCAGCTATAGCCTGACTTTTGAAATATTAGAGAAGTCAGTAACTATGTCTTCAAAAAAATGTGCAGGTACATCTATCTGTGAGGTGTGTAAAAAAATGTGCTGAAATATCTGAAAATTCATTGCCAAAGTTCAATAAGAGAATTGAATTAAGGATAATATGTTTGATTAGATAATTATGATTTAATATATCCTTAATTGATTCAAAAGGATTAATATGGAACTCAAATTCAGTCACTTTATCATCATGAATTCTGAACCATTTCATAAATAATAATAGTACAAATCAAAACAGAATGGATAAACTCTCCAACATTGATGAATTATTCTAAAAGTAAAACATATATAATTTATGATGTCTCAGAACATACACTCTTAAGATAACAAAAACCTAATATTTTATTAAATTCTTAATCTTTTCTTTTTTTTTGCAAAGTAGAATGCAGGTCATAATATGTAAGTAGAGTTTTTCTGTAATGGAATAACAAAAAAAAATATTTCTGCAAATATATAATATACATAATTTTGATTTTAAAAAAATGGGTAAGTGTCAATGAAATTTTTTTAATGATTTTCTTTTAATAACCTTGTTTTTTTTGTCGTAAAATCATTTTTATATTATATAAGTCATTCTTACAAATAAAACAGTATTAAAATTGTTTTAAAATAATTAGTTTCGTGTCTTGGAAACATGAGTTTTTTTAACACTTGTAATGAAATTTGATTAAAAAATAAATGCTTGCTTCAAAAGAAATTCTTAAAATCCAATAAATATATCGTTAATAAATTTCCTCATCAAAAATGCAATATATGCATCGATTATAGAAGTTTTATAAAGATGGAGTAGATTTGTTCGCCGTATTAAAGATTAAAGGCAACACGTGGCAACATGTAAATTGGATGATAAGTTGCTTGCGGTTTTCATTGAACGTTATTTTTAAGTAAGTAAACGTAGTAAATTCGTATTTTTCTACCTTTTTTCAGCATTTGTAGAACTATGTTGTTAGTTTCCCATTTTTTAAAAACAAAATGCTCTGTATTTTCTCTAATTTTCCGAATGCTGTCCCAGTTTGGAATTTCTTCCTATATTTGAAAAAACACCCTATGTTTTCCACGACATATTTTATTGTATAGAGTATGTGGGTTTCTATTGTTGCTTATGGCACTTCTCATTGACTAGCCCGCTGACAAAATAATCATTTTTAAGCATCCCTTGTTTAAGTATCTTCATTTAGTGCCAAGAGTACGTCTAGAGTAGTTTTACTGAAAGGGTAGTTACCAAGAGTAGTTTTTACCGAAATGTAATAAAAGCTCTTCTTCACTTTGTGTAAAATATTTTAAAAAACAACCACATAGTTAATCTCTTTTTCTAAACATAATTCAGGGATGACTTATTCCGTTTTTCGTTCTAATATTAAAAGACTGCTGTTAAACTAAACTTATATCAAGGTTTATTTTATTCGTTATATTTCTTTACCGAAACATCTTTGGTATCTAGATATTATTAATAATTATGTCACTATTTCTTTTAAAACTCTCAAATGCCTTACTCTGAATTTAAATAATATAAGCGAAATATTTCTCAATGAAATCAAGAAACAAGTTTGGAAACGGAACAAAATATAAATCTTCAAATATTTAGATGAAAAATTCTTAGAATGATAACGTTTAAGAATTAGTTCATTTTTCTTTATAATATTTAATTCTATTAATATTTCGCTCGAGTTTCTCTTTTAGAAATAAAAAAAAAATGTTTCCCAACCTTCTCGTAAATTGCCTAACATCTGTTGATCCTGTTGATATACAACCCCAATTACCCCGATTACCTATGATTTTTTTAGCAGTTGCAAATTTTTTGAGATTTCACAGAAAGCTCTCCTGTTTGTCTCATCCCATTTAGGCGAATATCTCTAACGGACTTGGCATGAGCTTTAGGTATTCAATCAGTCGCATATAGGAAATAGGAAGGCATTTTTGAACGACTTTTTGGCGTTTCAGACTTTTGTCATAATACAGTAAGACCCCGCTTAACGCGGGGGATACGTTCCATCAAAGTAGAGCGTAATGCGAAACAGCGCTAAACGAGGCTATCTTTACATGTAAATATTGGGGTTACGGGAAGATGGCTAGGAAATTGGTTAGGTATTAAATTTAAAAAGTATGTTTTTTTAATAAAAATAAAACCAAACATTTATTTCTTAAAGCCCAAATTAATACCACATTATTATTTCTTGCAAAAATAAAAACAAAATATAAATAACAAAACGAATATTCTTAAAAAAACAAATAAAATTTTAAGTCAGTCATATTTAGTTAGCCTTCCGCGTTTTCAGTGTTCTGCCTTTTTGTGACAAAAGCGTCTAATGTTGTTTGCCTTTTTCTTTTGCGTTGTTCTCTTAAAAGTTCTTCATAAACGGATAGAGCATCGCTAACACCACGCCTTGCTTTTGAGATCCTGTCAAAATTCAGATCATTTTCAATGAATTGATCCATTATTTCAGTTATGGTAGACAAACTCCTTTTTACAAACGCCATCGAAAGCTCTTTTTGCTCTTCTTCTGAATCACTGCTGTCAACATTTTTGTTTTCTTCTTGTTCAGTTAATTCCTTGAGCTCATCATTAGAAAGACTAGCCGCTGCTTCTTGAATTATTTCTTCGACATCCTCCACATTTACCCCTTCAAAACGGGTTTGCTTCTTTAATGTCACTATCTCTTCCACTATTTCATCCACATCGATAGAGTGTCCAACGTCATCGCTCTTACTTAATTCCGGCCAAATATTCTTCCATACTCCTTTCAAAGATCTTTCTGCTACCTCATACCAAGAAAGACCTATGCTTTCTACAGCATCCACGATGTTGTAGTTTTTCCAAAATTCTTTTATGGACTGGTTCTCTTCTCCGTCAGTTTTTTCAAACATTTACTTAAAGGTTCGCCGCAAGTAATAAGCCTTAAAATTTGATATAACGCCTTGGTCCATTGGTTGAATTAAGGCAGTTGTGTAGGCGGTAAGAAAACCACTTCGACTGGAATGCATGTTGTTAAGTCTGATAAATTTTTGGGGTGGCTTGGAGCATTATCAATTAACAGAAGTGCTTTTTGTTCAAGTTTTTTAATTTCGCAACAACGTTTAACAGACGGGCAGAAATGTTCAGTGAACCAATCCTGGAAAATTTTCGCAGTTATCCATGAATTTTTATTAGACTCCCAAATTACAGGTAAAGTTGATTTAGATATGCCTTTCATCGATCTTGGTTTTTTGGAATGGTAAATTAGTGTTTTTAATTTAAAATCTCCGCTCGCGTTATCATCTAGTAAAAGGGTTAAGTGATCTTTTGCGGCTTTAAATCCTGGTGCCCGTTTCTCTTCATGGGATAGAAATGTTCGTTTCGGCATTCTTTTCCAAAACAAGCCTGTTTCATCAACATTAAAAACCAATTCTAGAGGATAGTTACCTTCTTCAATTATTTTTTTAAAATATCGCTGGAAATTCAGCCGCCGCTTTTGTATCACCACTTGCTGCTTCTCCTGTAATCTTTATATTATGAAGGTTATTTCGATGTTTAAATCTATTAAACCATCCTCGACTAGCAACGAAAGTTTCACTTTTGTCAATTGTCTCAGCCTGAATGTAATTAAAAATTCTTCTAGCTTTTCCCATTATGATAGATTCGCTTAATGACATATTGTCAATTTCGTCGTTAATCCATATAGACAGCCGTTTTTCCATTTCCTCTATGATATTATTTCTAGAACGGGTAATTCTAGTTGCAAAACTTGACGTAGTTGCAGTTGCCGATGACAGTATTTTTTCTTTATTCTTCATGATGGTCCTTATTGTTGAAGTTGGCAAATTCAATGAAGAACTAATTAGAGTTTGACGTTCACCAGAATCTAATCTTCTAATGACTTCCATTTTAGTTTTGAGTGAAATGCTTTTCTTGGTTGCTTTCTTTTCTTTTCCATTATCACCCACAGTAAAAAACTAAAGATCAAAATATTTGACACTGTAATATAGTATTAAATATGTAAATTAATACCTACTTACAATAATGCCAACAATTGTTTCCAATAATAAAAATATGTCTGTACAATACCACACCAAACAAGAAATACAAGTACACTCGGATATGTATTTGAAACCTATCGCTGCATAATATTTCGGGGAATCCCCGTATGCTGCGAGCGATTTCGTGGAATCCCCGGGTTGAAATAAAAGAGCGCTAAACCGAAACAGCGCTAAACGAAACAGCGTTAAGCGGGGTCTTACTGTATTATTAAAGGATTTTGGGACTTTCCATTATTGATACATTTTTAAAAAGTAGCAAAATAAAATACATAAAAACTGTATTTAATAATCTGTCAATGTATATGAGTGGAAATATAATTGTTGAAATAAAATTAAACCCATTTTCATTGTTTAAAGAAATATCTGATTTACTGGTGAGAGCTAAAGAAGTGGATTATATTTATTATTTGCCTATTTAGCCAGAAAGCCAGAAAGCTATATTTTTAATGGATTTGCAATCATACTATACAGAAATAATAAGAAAGTTTTATAAACATACTAACAGAACAATTGTAAGGCTATAATTTAATGCAACTTCATTATCTATCAGAATATGATTTTTGAATACAATTTGTTCAGAAAATAATGGTACCAAGTTTTTGTGATACATTATTATAGCTTTTATTTGTTATTTAGTCGATGTATTAAGACAGATACATTAATAAGAATATATAAGAAATAATTTAACATATTTTATTTAAATGAAGTTGCTAAGCTCTCTTTCAGCAAAATTAAAAATTAAATTATCTTTGCTAAGTATATTTTTAAAGTAAAGCTAAAATTTATATATTTTAATATTGAAAGAAAATTAATATGCTTTCTTTGATTTATTTCTTCGTGAATTTTAAAAGTTAAACAAAGTCAAAGAATTTGTTTTTATAAATTTCTGAAAGACTTGACTTGGGTTTTTTAGAAAAATCTGATGTATATTTGTTTTTCCAATAAAGCACCTATATTTTGAATTAGTCATTCTTTAATTAAATATGAAACGGAATTTTTACAATTACGAGCTGTGATTTCAAAGAGTGAAAATAAAATATCTGAAATCCAGTTAAAAACTTTAAAGCGATTCCAGAAACTGCATTTGCATTATTAAATCCCATTCATGATTCAAATCCATTTAATTTAGTCTTGTTTCTTTGTTATTTCCTTCTCCTCCGGTATTTTTTCTCCTTCATCAAAAAGAACATTATTGATGTTCTCTGTGTGTGTGTTTATAAAATTTTGTTTGTATTCCAAAATAGTATTCTCTGCCATATTTCACGCAAAAATAAAATGAGATAATGAAAACGAAGAAAAGCTTTAAGGTGGATTTGATTCTCTCCTGCTTCTTCCAATTATCGGACATAATTCAAGCAACAGATTTCATTATGAATAATTGAAACTACAAAAAACAAATAATATTTATTGAAAAGGAAGAAATATTTTTACCGCAATAGAATGGCAAAATTGTCGTGAACATTCTTTTTATTATTATTTTTTCTTTATTGCCGTCTAACAATGAATTTTCTGAATACTCTTTCAAAAAATTCATAAGTAATCCTCCTTCCAAACATTTCCAAGTTGAGCGAAATTTCTTTCCAAAATTGAAAACAGAGGATTTTTTTCGCACATCCAGAGATGTTGAAAAGAAAATTGGATTGAAGTGTATTTGGAATTTGCGCTTTTGAGAGAGCTCTTTGGGCTTCTCAATATTTTTCCTCATAAAGTTTTGCGAGCTCATATGGCAACGATAAGAGAAAAAAAATGTTTTTATTTCCTTTCTGTGCAAGAGTTTTCCTAGAAAAACGTTATTTTGACGCTCTTCAGTTCGAAATTCTTTACGATAAGATCAGGGATTATCTTCGCAGTTTTTATACAACACACTGATTTGAAAAGATCATATGTATTTTTTTTTGTTGATGTAAGTTTTGAATTTAAATGTAGCCTATATTCTTAAAAAAGAGTATGGAAAATTTAACCATGAATGTTTCTTATCTTTCATGGATGTGAGTCTGTTATTACATTGGTTTGATGCAATTACTCCAGTTTTGTCTTTTATTGAATTGCGATAAAAGTAATTTATGTTTAGGTAGAAAAAAATTGCTCGAAACATGAAATGAGGCGCTTTTTTAGTTCTAAAATAAAAAAACATTGCCATTGAATCATTTTTTTAAAAAAAAGTTCATTTGTTTGAGGAATCAGAGTTCATTTCTCACATATTTTTTATATTAATTATATTACGTCTTTTTTCTCATTAAAAGAGCCAAATTTATTACATTGTTATGAACCAACCAGAAATATTGCAATGAAATCAAGGTTAGTTATAATAGCGTCCCATTTTAAAGCAACCGTAGGTCTATATTAGGACGGACCTTGAAATTTTGAACGTCAATCAAATGACGAGAGCAACACTTGAGCTGGTATCTCCTCCCCAAATTTAAACACACCAACAGTGGGAGAGCATTGACCGAGACAGATTTGGCATGCGCATGACGACTTACACAACGATTCTTCGGTGTAATCGGGTCTCAAACTGGAATCCCTCCAAATTCGAAGCCGAGATCTTATCACCAGGCATCCAAGCCCAGGGAAATAAAATCAAAATTTGCGCTTAGGACTAAGATTATTGAGAAAAGGGAACGCAGCTTCACAAGTAATAAAGAATTTATTTCGAATAAAAACATTCAGCAGAAGAAGCCCTGAAAACCCAAAACAGATACTAAAAACTGAATGAATTCAAAGATATCCTCCGACATGCTATTGCAACCTGAAATATCCATCCATCATGATACTCTGAACTGTGGAATATAGGGAAATAAAAAAGACGAAATGTTATGCACAGCATTAAATGTAGGGCTAAGGAGACCGAGAAATTTATCAAACTGTTCTCAGAATCGTCGAAAGACGTACGCAAAACTAACTAATTATTTGGATGATCAAACTAAAGAATGTTTTCTAATAGCGGATAAGGTTGAAAAACCAATAAAAGTAGTCATTAAAGGGCTGCCCATTAATACCGATCTAGACGAAATAAAAGCAGAGCTAACAGAAAAAGGCTTGCGAGTTGAGAAAGTCAGCCGAGTAAAAACAATATAAAACTAGAGAACCCCTTCGCATTTATCGAATACTCCTATTTAGAATAGACAACATTCAAAAGATTTATAAATTAAATAACCTCTTGTCCTTTGTGGCCCGTGTAGAATAATATGTTTCAAAATTAAACCATCAATGCTTTAATTGCCAGCTTTGTAACCACGGCTCTAAGGACTGAAAATTAAATCCGAAATGCGTAATTTGTGTGGAAAGGCATCAATTTAAGGATCCCCCCCACCAAGAAAAGGGGAAATGATACAGTTTTGAAGTGTGCCAACTACGGCGAATTACAGAGGATCCCCACGCTATTCAAAAAGACGCGCAATGACCAACAATGCCACCGGGAAAAAGCTAAGTGGATGCGGTAAGAATAAAAAACAGTCCCCCACCGGTGATGGTAGATTCATTAAAGTAATCACAATAGCCGACGAAGTGAGTCTCCCCCAACTTCTTGAAGTGAAGGAAGACAGGAATGAACGTAAACAACAGACGACGAAGGAACGACCCCTCTGCCAAGTGGAAACATACAGGATGCTTTGGCGGTAGCCTGAGATTTAAAATAAAGATTAAAATGAAATCTGCTATGCACATTTCAATGTATCGTGTCAGAGCATCATTTCTTGAATGGCCAGGCATCGCGTTCTCGTGCAAGTTAAATTGTATTTTTAGTCATTTTAATGGTTTCATTGAATGAGTCACTTTAGTACTGCAAACGATCCAAAAGAACTTTGTCTCGCATTGATTGGTTAAAAAATATCCCATTCCCTGTTTATTTCATTTCATATAATCACGTGCGCAAAATGACATTTTTCTTGGCTTTATTTCCTGCAGTCATTAACTTTTTTAAATCAAAGCTTTTGTAAATGCAGTGGCAATGCGTTGTTAAAAGCTGATATTTTGAGGCGCTCGTTCATATAATAAAACTTCAATTTTTCGCCGACGAATTCCTGTTGATTCCAAAAACAACATCATGATCTGACATGATAAAAAAATGAAATTGAAAATCTTGCTAGAAATAAAGAAAGCTCAATATTTCTTCTATACTGTGCTCCAGATTGTGCAGTAATACTTTCTTTAATAGGACATTTTATTTTAAACCGCACGATTTATATTTTTAAAAAAGATTTCGAAATAATCTGCGTTTAGTTAACTTTATTTCATTTTATCGCCCGGCTGTTAAGTAACGCCATTTCTATTTTAGTATAGACCTCTTTATTTTGAACCATCGCCAGATTACAAGGACGACATCTGAGATGGGGCCCCCCTCTCCACTCCACGCCACACCTGCGAGAGGACGTTCGGCCCTGAATGGATTTTACATGCAACTGAATGGATTAGCATGTCGCTTCTTCGGCGAAATCGGGTTTTAAGGCTGAAACGTTACGGTTCACGAGCTGAGATACTACCACCAGGACCCCCACTGCACTCTAAATAACTTTTAAATTTAGAAATGAGATAAAACGTGAGGTTTTCGAAACATCCTTCATTGCATGCAATACGTATTTACAAAAAGCAAAGGTTTGAGTCTTTTGTATTACTATATTATAAAAGAAAGAAGTAGTACAAAATGCTATAATAATAATAATAATAATTTTTTCTCCTTCTGTCAAGCACAATTTTTGTGTACAAGTCAAATTAACAACCATGAATGAAAATATCGTTAGGCATATAATTATATGATTATAATATAGAATATGCAATAAATGTAGGAAAATTCATAATAAGATCCGGCAAAAAGGTTAACCCTTTCGCCCTCCTCTTCTGTCCCTGAAATTTTCTGTTTTACGTTGCATTAGAACAAACATAAATCAAAACTTAAAGAAGTAAATGATTACAAAGCGATTAATATTTTTAAACGCTTTGAAATATAAATCGCTTGAAAGGCTCTCAGGGCCGACTGCAGAAGTCTCGCTTGAACGCGGTGAAGAGGTTAATGCTTTGCTCATGGACAGTTTCCAAAAGCACTTCCAATCTCTGCAATGTTCTGAGTTGGAAAGGAAAGAAGAAGTAGAAACGTTGCTATAAAAAAAAATATTCTTAAAAATTAGACAAGGCATCAAGGAGATAATTCGAATATCCATTATTTACAATTTTTTCACCCAAATGGAATCACATCATTGGTCAGCAAAAAAAAAAAAAAAAAAAAAAAAAAAAAAACTTTTTAAGTACTGGAAAACTGCCAAACCAATACAGCTTCGAATCTGAAACATCATTCAAATATAAATAGAAGAATGTATGACTTTTTAGTTAAAATTGAATCTAAAATTTCCGCTGTACATATAAAAATCATCAACTGCATCCTTATTTAAATTATTCGTATCTAAATTAAACCCTTTAATCCAATTGAATGTAATTAAAAATATTCTTTGTATTTATTTTGTATCTAATTTTCATGATTTGCCGATTTTAGTAATTGTTAATTGTATTGATTCATGATTCAGGGATAAAAGGTGCAGACACACTACTTTATCACATAACTTTTAGGTATTACTTCCAACTTAAGAATTAAAATGTCGCTGTTGCCTTTCTAATGTCACTTGTCATAGACAAGCTCACTGACACAGTCAGCAATTTTAAAGCTGAGGTGCGTCTCTTGTTTTACAAATAGCACCATCTAGTACCAAGAATACGACTTAGCTATGCACACGTCACAACCCGTTTTAGGGGGCGGACTACATTCATGCAAATTCATTCATTCATCTCAGATCGTAATTCAGATCTGTAACAGAGAACTATCACCTCTGACCCAGTACCCCTTGTGTTATTACTCTCAACATGAAGGACTTTGTGACCTCGATAGATTTAACGAGCGCCAGCCGCCAGACACTCGGGGAATCTTTGGCTGGTGATTTTCAAACTCGAAACCTAAGGAGTACAAGTCCAAAGCTCTACCAACCAGATAATCCCGGCCCTTAAAAATTTGAAATAGATAAATTAAATCAAAATGCAACTAAGTTTTCTGATTTGAATCAACAAAGGAACTCCCAAAGTCATAAGTTCTGAAATTTATTGTACCAAGTATATTTCTGTAAATACTTAAAAGGGATTTGCAGAAATATTTAAAGAAAATAGCATCTGCTCTTTTATCAATTATAATTGTTTACATTTTTTTTCTACACATACATTTCTAAGCGCAAAGAAACCAATTAAAGCTCCAACAATTCTGAAAAGGAAAACAACTTTGCATCATATGAGATAAAGAAAACAATTAAGGATTGAAAAAGAAAACAAACAAAAAAAACCCATCTCTATTAGTGGAATTTACGGCTCTTTAATATTTATTCAAAATATTACTACTTTCAACAATATTTATTAAAATTTATTCTGAAGAGCAAATTGGTATTTTTAACGGAAATTAATCTTCAGAAGACAAATAGAATTATTCGTCATATCAAAAATAACAGATTTTATTCTTTTTTAGCGTATTAATCTTAACAATCGGTACATAAAAATTAGGATAAAATAAATACGTAGCTTTTGCCTTCGCTTTTTTTTTCTTTAAGAGTTCGAAGTTTGGGTTTATAACTAAGATTATCATTGAAGAAGATTCGAGTTCCAATTACACGAAGTGCAGTTCTGGGAATTAATGAAAATTATCAAACTTATAAACTACTCTCGTTCCTCGCATTTGACAAGATTTTTGTGACTTCTGCGGTAAAAAAATATTTAAAAAATTTTAATCTCTTTAAAAAGTGTGTGTGTGTGTGTGTGTGTGTGTGTGTGTGTGTGTGTGTGTGTGTGTGTGTGTGTGTGTGTGTGTGTTTTCAATTGCAGTTCACTTTGGAAACGTTTATGACATACATCTGATTTCTATATAAACTGTTAAAAGATTTGTGTCGTGAAGAGACAGAATTCCTGGATAATGGCCACAAATATCATAGTTGATCGCAATGAATTGAATCACTTATTCAAGCTCGTTAGCTTTCTAGCTACTTCGCTTCATTATCTACGTACAGAGTCGAGTTTCGTACCTCCCCTCCCCTCTCTTCTTGGAATCTGCACAAGCCGAAGGCATCCGAGGGACAAGAGTTAAATCGTTTAAATTTCATTTTCTGAATTCATTAGGTGACCTGAAATTGAATTATGAATAATTTCTTGCCAATCCAAATCAAATCGAAAGCATTTTAAATTATCGGCCATTGGTGCTTCTCCGTCAATCTCTAATGAACTGTGAGGATTAAGTCCTGTGTTAAGTCTAAGAGTCGCTTTTCCAGCTGTAGCTGCCATGAAAGACGACGCATGCGCAATTTCTCTAAAACTGTTTAAGTTTTTTTTAATTAAGTGAGAACATTATCTTGTTTCGGTTATGATGTTTTGATGTCTCTGAAATTTATGGGCAAAACATATTTCTACCTGCTTTTACCAGTATGGCATTATAATTATGTATGCTTCATAGAAAGCGGGTGCGTTTTTAAAATGTTGACCTGCTTTAAAAAGTATTGCTTTATTATTAACAACAGATGTGCTTTTAAAAGGCTGGCGTAGATACATGACATCGTAGCTGTTATTTGATTTCAAAATCGGTCGAGCTACAAAGCTTTTTTTGGCGGCGAGAAAAATTGAAAATGAAATTTTTTAAAAAATTATCATTGTATGTGTACATATGTACCTATTTATAGAGAGAGAAGAATAAATATCAATAGGGAAGTCTCTTGATTGTTATAGCCACATTAAATTGGTAATGACTTAATTAAAATAAATAATTACAAAAATAATAATATTCTCAGGTGATAACTTGACATTTACAATTAAGATTTCATTTCTCTTTTTCTCTTTAATTCTTAGCTATTTGGTTTTGTAGTGTCTAATAAACGATGTAACGGTGAATATCTTAGTGTTCGCGTACGCTTTTGAGTCCGTCAATAAATGTCCTTCAGTTGTTGCCAATGTCTTCAATTTTTGAGAATTAGAAAAGGGATTTCAGATGCTATATGGATCATGGATCATTGAAATCACTGATCCTCAATAATAGACTTAGAATAGTGTGACTGCATTTAAAATTATTTATTACAAGCTATCGGACCTTAGACATCAATACCCTGAAACACTTTTGAACCAGTGGACCGATTCCAGCTAGTTTTGATCCAGTTTTGATAATTTTTTATATAATGCTCTAAAATGATGAATCATTAAAATAATTAAATATGCACGGAATAGATAGCCCCATGCATTAACCAGTGGAAATTATCTCATTCATTTACAGAGGGAAAAGAAGTAAGTATTTCAAATGGGCAATAGTACAGTTGATGCAATATTAAGGAAACAAAAATTAGAAGATTAAACTTATTGTCAATGCAGATAAAGTTCCTCTCAATTTTGATTGTTAGCATGGGTGATTAAAACTTTTTATCGTAAAGATAAATCTATTGGTATATGCCTTTTAAGAACAACAAAAGAAACAAAAGATTAAAATGAAATCTGCTTTGTATGTTTCAGTGTGTCATGTCAGAACATCATTTCTTGAACCGCCAAGCACCACTTGCTTGTGCAAGTTAAATAATATATTTTTATTCATTTTTATTGTTTCATTGAATGAGTCGCTTTAGTATTGCAAACGATAGTAAAAATGTCTCGCATTTACTGTTTAGAAATTATCGCATTTCTTATTTATTTCATTTCATATAATCAGGTGCCCAAAATGACATTTTTCTAGGTTTTATTGACTGAAAATAACTTTTTTATCAGAGCTTTTGTAAATGCAATTGCAAAGCATTATTAAAAGCTGAATTTTTGAGATGCATGTGCAGATAATAAAATTTCAATTTTTCGCCTACTTGCTTTTGTTTGACGCCAAAAACCTCAACAGAAAAACGTGATGTTCTGGCATGATAATAAAGCTACTAACATTAAAATGTTTACGTTTGGTAGTAGATAATTTTAAAATATTATTTCTTTTACACTTATAAGCACGTTTATATATTTGTTGAAATTAAATATAGAATTCATTTTCTATATGCTTAACCTCATTTAAACTTTTTGTTCAAATTGTTGTAATTTACATATCTACTTATTCGGGTTATATTCTGATAAAAATCCAACACCAACAGAATTTGCATGATGGGTAGTCTGTTCGATTCTGTTTGGGTTTTTTTTTTCTTTAATTTAGCGAAATCTGTGGGCAACACTTGAATCTTTCCCTTTTCTCAGAGTTTCAACTCGTTAAGTTATTTTTCCTTGTGTTTTAAAGCATCACTGCTTCACATTCATTTATTTATCTTGTTATTTTATAACACTAGCATGAACATTGCGTTTCGCGATCGAGCAACCAAAAGTTTAAACTTGTATTGCATATTCGTAAATAAATTCATCATTATAATTTATACAGTTCATTTCAAATTTCCTGTTAATTATGATTATATCTATGTTTCTCTATAATACATTCCTGGTAATTATACATAATGAATGGCATATACATAATGAAAAATATTTGATTATCTTTCAAAGTCTTTTAGCCCAATTTTTTTTTTTGCTATTCACAATTGGATAGATGGATTATGTATTGTTTGGTATATTGATTCATTTCGCATGCAATTTTACTTACGATATAAGCACTTACGAATACTTCATAAAATATTAAATTTCAGAAGTATCATCGACATTTTATGTGCGAAAGGAGTACCAGTACATTTTAAGTACAATACAATAGAGAACAGCAACTGTATCATCGGTATATCATTAATTCAAATATTTATTAAAACTGAGATCAATGCGCATTTCAACTGAAGAATATTCTATACAATTTGAAAATAAATTTGAATTTGATCCAGGATCCAGATAATTATATTACAATGAAACGCTTTTGTCTTTCCTGCATCATAAACAAAAAAATTAGTATGGTAATTTTAATTTCAGAAGGCTTGGATTCGGAAAAATAAAATGTTTAGTTTCTACATTAGAAATTTTTTAAAAAATATGCCTTTACTTTAATTGCATGAGTCTTAGATTCAGGAAACCAATAGTTTGGTATAGCGTTATTCTTAAAATCCTACGCACTTAACAAAGAAAATGGTGGGAGAAAATCATTTTATAGCACAGACGAGCTGAGAAATATCTTGAAAATGCTCTTATTAAATAGTCTGCTTACAAGAATTAAAGAAGAAGAAAAATATCGTTTAAAGAGCGATTATAAGGAAACGTGTTAAATGCAACTTTAAGTAGCCCATAAAATGTACCGGTTAAGAAGTTACCGAAGGGAAGACGTAACGAAAACCATAAACGGCCATAACACAGACCGAAACGACTTGTTTTCATGCGAATATCTTAAGTCGTGATACAATTTATTCTCTCTCCCCTTTTGCTTCTATTTTCAATACTGTAATTGCCCTGAAACCATAATAGAAAGGAAAAAAGGTCGATGATATAAGAAAAATTAACAATGTCATTAGTTAGTTTAGTTATAATTGGAGAGTACATTTCACTTAATTAAAAAAAGAATCTTTACCTTGGAGAAAATTGTTTACTCTTTAGTAATATGTCTTCTTATGTCATATCTATTTTTTTTCTTTTTAAAAATGAATTTACTTTACGTACTTAAAAAAAACATTTCTGGAATTGTTTTCTTGATTATTATGATCACTTTTAAACTATAAAAAATAATTGTTGTAACATAATAAAAATAGTTAAATAGTATTATTTAATTACTAGAAATCCATAAAATACTTTATCAATTTGACTTTTAGTTTTAAAAGCTTAAACTAAGCATTTAAAAAACTTTTCACTTTTCTTTATATTACTCTGAGCTACCAAAAAAACATTTCGAGAAAACTGCTTACAATCCTCGTAAATAAGAAAAAGTGTTTTTATTTTTTAAAAAAAACTATTCGACGACACTCAAGAATTCGGACCATAAAACATCTCCACTGAAGCGTACCATTTTCCGACATTCACAACAGACGAACCAAATACCGAACCGTAAATAAGCTCCTTGCAGCTGCGGGAGAATGCTCAGAGCTCTCCAAACAGAAGCGCTCAATTTGCATATTTTTCGATGCAAAAGTAAGGATTCAACGCATTCGCTGTACAGAATCAAGCTGTGAGGGTTGATTCTGTGTGCAATAAATTCGAGAAACAGTTTTTGTGGAAGTTTCCTGTTTGATTATCTTTTTTTTTCATATCCTAGATAAAAAGAGATATCTTGATATAAAATAATCCGATTCAGTTAAATATATTTCCAGGGCCCGGCTTTCTGGCACAGAGGTAGCACGTCTTCCTCGTGTTCTGGGAGTCCCGGTTCGGGAATGCTTGTTCTTCTGTGTGCTATCTGTGCGATGTGTGACTGTGTCCCCTTGCGAAAAGAAGCTGTGCAATCAAATATGGTAAGTGTGTAGCTTTGTCGTATTCTTGGCCCCAGCTGCCGCTACTTCAAAAAAACAAGAGACGCTAATTTCGGCTTAAATCTGCTGTTGTCTCAGCAGGGGTCTTGTTCATGGAAAGTATCATAAGTAACAACAACAACATATTTCCAGGTAAAATAAACTTTTTGAATGCAATAATTTACAAATATGGTATCTAAATTCAAGATTACATCAAAATTATTGAGAGCAAATTTTAATTTCCGTGTTATTATTTGTCTTTTCTGAATTTTTCTGCTTTATATATTATGCAAATTTCATCTCTCTCTGATGTAATCAGTATTCGATGTCAAATGATTTCTGCGTCATTCTCTCCTTCGGGCAAATATAAGAGATTTCATCCAGAATATAACCACCTGCGGGACCTTAACCAAACAAATCTATTACATCTCGCAATCAAATAAATAAGTTTAATAATGCACATCCGCATTTACATAATGTGCAATGATAATAACGTCATGCAATAATTTCCCTCATTTTTTAGTTTTTATATATGAAATTTCGATTAGCTATGTGAATGTTTTTTTTTATTTAAGAAGATGTATGCAAAAAGATTATTTACTTCACAAAAACAATGTTGGCAAGAGATACGTTACCCACTTTAGAGGGCTTTAAAATGCATTTTATTGATCCAAACGAGATAAAATTTGAGCCACAGATTACTGAGATGATGCGATTTACATTTATTAAATATAAAATTAATACAAAAATTCATCGTTAGGTGGCGTTGTGCTATATATAAAGCCATATAATGGGGTTTATAATTGTTAAATAAAGTAAAATTAAAATTTCTCAATATGTCCTCCTTCATTTTCAACGAAATGCTTAATCAGAAAACCCTATTTTCTATAGATGACCAGAATGAGTTTGTCGGAATATTAAGAATGGGGAGCCTAATGTTACCATTTAGGGTAGAGATGATGACCTTTGATGGTAGATATTGTCCTTCAAATAACTCCACTACCGCAAAATGCAAGTGGTGATGCTTGGTGAGCGAGGAGGTCATGCTATTGGAAAATGATGACTGAAAACTCATGTTTCTGTGAAATGCTGTATTAAAAATCGCTTTACATGACTATTAATACGAGGTCTTTACCACCTTTCATGAAAATGACGTCTTGAAGGCATTAAAGCAGTAAAAGAGTTGATATTACAAAATCCCTCATTAAAACATGGTACCATCGTCTTGTGACGGAACAGGTTTGGAAACCACTTAAGGTTATCTCTTCAAAGAAATACGGTCCAATGATAAAAGTAGTTGTAAAACCAAACCATACTGTAACTTCTTCACGATGCAAGGGTTGTTCTTAGATAGCGTTTGGATTTTCATCAATCCATATTCTACAACTGTGGCTGCTAACTTATGGAGGCAAGGGTGGGACTCATCACTTCACAGAATGTCCCATAACCAAGTAGTTCCAATTACCATTCAAATTGTTTTCGATACACTCACGTATAAACATGTGAATTTTTTTTCCATCTACCATATTTGTAGAGATATTAAATGACAAAGTTATTGAACCATTTTCAGACTTGAAACTCCTGTGTGAGGGAGGCTTTTGCTATCCTAAACAGGTATGATATATAAATGATACCAGAGTTTATTAAAAGTTTATAATGATACAATTAATAGCTTTCAATATATAGATTTTTAAAAAACGGCCATATATTTCATTAGTTAAAGTGCTTAAAAAATCATGGGTAAAATGAATATTTTGGATATATTTATAAAGTTTCAAACCTATGTTAGGATATCTGAACTGACTGTTCATGCACTAACAGGGCGATGCCTTAGAAATAAAATAGACTAAAACGCCGATTTACGTATCATTTTTAATATACACCATCATCGTCAAAGAAATATGAATATTCTATTTTGTGATCCTTACGTCAATTTGCATTGGCAATTTTTGGAAAGATACTGGAAACTCGAAGAAAGACATTTGTATTCTTCAGCAATCACGTCCACAATATGATCACGTTCAGCATAACCCATCAGCAATTCAAAACGTCCCACTGTCGTAAAATATGTCATTATTTTGAAAATTCAACACCACATTCTTCTCTGCTGGAAGTAGAGGAATAATTCAAAATTTTCTTTTGAATTATTCCTCTACACATATAAGATACCATAAGCTTTAATTTTCTTAAATTTCGAAAAAAAGGAACATTTATAACTAAATTTCAATATAATAAATTTTTCCATATAGATGTGTAATGAACCTTTTAAGTATTAAAATAAACATAACTCTTCAAAATTTGTGTGGGTAAAGACTTGACTTCAGAGCCACAAGGTTTCAACTTCGAAACCCGATTCCACCAAGGAACTCTCGTATAAGCGAGTCTGGAGGACGCTTAATGCACCGGTATCAGTCTCCTCTCGCGGTTGTAATACGGATTTTTGAGAGACGGTTCCAGTTTCTGTACTGTCCTCGTCATCTTACCGCGTTCTAAATTACAGGGAACGTCCCGAAATAGCTCTATAGCTTAAAAAGGGGCGTTAATGTAACTAAACTTCAATTATTGTAGATAGAAGAGTAGAAAAGATGAATGCAAGAGAAACGTTTTATTAACTTTACACTTTTACACTGTGGGATTCAATTAAAACTTTTGACTATATATTATTAATTTTACACAAATACCAAATTATTTCATATATTTTCTTTCTTTATTTAATAAAACTTTGTTATTGGATGTATATACCTATTTGTAATAGATAGCAGCCGTTTCGGGGAAACCACCCATGCTTATATATATATATATATAAAAGATGCAGACTGACTTTATTGTCTAAGAAAACGTGTATTACGCAACAGAAGCTACTAATTCACAGCAAATTAAATCCGTTTAATCCACTAATTTCGTTTAACAAGAAAGCTAAAGAACACACGCCAACGATAGAAAATACGCTCTCTCAAACTAAACCAACCAGTGTAGCTTGTCCGATGTTTACACAAAGATTCATAACGGTGTGTGTGTGTGTGTAATGTCTCAGTTTTAATTATGCCCAAAATTAGTATTGATTTCAATTGCTAATACTTATTGATTCCTGACGAGACATTCATCATTCGTTCTAATTGAATCGATGAAATGTTTCGTCCCGGAGTATCGGTTATCGGAGTGACTCGAGGTGGAGGCGCATTTCAGGACAATCAGTTCAGGGGAGTCACTGCATAAGTGAAGTGACTGTGATTTATGATGTGGTCGGCATTTACGGAGATTATTCTTGAAATGCACACTCTCGCTGTTCAAATACGATGTCACCCTCCGATGGATGAGAGCCCCTCTCAAATTCTGAGAGCGAGGGGGTGTTCGCATCGAAATTATGATTAATGAAGCTCGATGAGCTTAATCGGAAATTGATTGAGAAAATGGAAGCTTAAAGTGTTTGTTTCTTTTAATTTCGCAGTTTTAATAAATGGATGACATGGAAAATGTTCAAAGGGATATTTCGAGAGTGCTCTTTTTTTTGTTACTTATTTTGAGTAAATAATTTAAAAGGTATGTTATGCAATTTTTATTTTTAGTGGAACAAAACTGCCAATTTAGCTTTTGGAAATTTTTTTAATACATTTTTGTACTTTAGGCATCTGATAGAAAAATATCAAATAATCTATTTTTGAAAGAAGTTCGTGTCTGCGCAGTCCAAACTGCGAGAAATAGATGGTTAATTTAATCTTTTAATATATTTCGTATAAACAGATTCGAAATTTGTCATCGAATAATTTGCAACTATACCAATGAATCTCTATCAATGAAATAACTGAGTGAATTATCATAACTACATAGTAAATAGATTTGGGAGATATTTTATTGCTTCAAATAAGAATTTTTAACTAACCCAATAGTGCAACTTTCAAATTAAAGGCTTATTGAAAACAATTCATTCATACATTTTCCTAACATTATTTGCTATATGATAGGTTCATAAAAAGTATTTACTACTATTTAAATTACTAGCTTAATTAATATGATATAAAAAGCCTATTATGTAGAATATTTTGTGAAACTTTAACAAAACGAAATTGATAAAATGTGACAGATTCAAAGTAATGGACATTAATATAAATGATTATGTTTGTAATGAAAATCATAATGATAGACTTTAAAAAAAATCAATGCAAAAATAACGTCACAAGGTTATTAGCATATGAGAAACATTTTATTAAAGATAAATATATATGTTTTTTAAAAAATAGAGAAACATAAAAATGATAATGAAATAAATATTTTTCCTTCAGCTTCAAAAATTAAAACGTGAGTAAAAGATTTATATATATATTTAAATGGATATATATATATATATATATATATATATCGTTTATAAAATACTTTTTATTCATTTACTCACGTTCAAATACATTTTTCAAAACTTGTAGTCGATGACATTTGATGTTAACACTTTTTTCAAATGTTAATTCATTATCTTTTAGTAATTAATCAAAAACTAACTCTCGACAAAAATCTTCATTTCCCCCTGCTAAATAAGTAACAAATTAAATCTGTTTTTTCCCTACACTAATGAGGTTAGGCTTAACATGTTTTCAGGCCAATTATTTTAAACGACTCTTTTTAATTTCATAATGTTTGATGCATTTAAAATTAAACATTGTTAATTAATCAATTTTCTTGATTCATTTTGTATGAAAATAATACAAAATAAAGAAAATTAGAAATTTCTAATCTGTATTGCGTTTCCCAACTGGTTTTGAAAAATTAAGCATTTTGCTTGTTCACAATTGGCTTTGAACACTCAACTGTCGTTGAAAATTAAACACTTGTATATTTATTTTCATCAATTATTTATAGTAATTGTAATCGTCATGCCAGGATAGTCTGGTTGGTAAGGCGTTGGATTAGCATCCTTTGGTTTTCGAGTGCAAATACCATATATAGAAAGAAAAATGGAAATTCGCTTTGAATTTTGACACTTAATATTGTGATTCTGTCATATTTATATTAATTGTCAATATTTTTTTTTTAAAAAGTAACAAAAATAAAAAAAAATGTTAACTTAATTAGTAATTGATTTTTAAAAAATCGTTTTTATATCACATGTTACACATTACAATTCACTTCAATACCCATCAGTCCCTTTCATTAAACTTATCTCTCCGCCCACCATTTTGCTTTGTATGAGCTGTGTGTATGCTGTCATGCCCTAAGACACAGTACTTGCGAAAACTCCTAAAGGCTGTGATGTTTTGGTCCTGCCTACTCCTGCCAGGCTGGCTCCTACTATCTTGCCTTTTTGAAAATTTAAGAGATCATGCATTTTATGCTTTTGAAAGAACCCAATAATTATAGAGCCTCTATAAAGTTAACACATACTACCAGAAAATATACATTGCTATTTATAAGAAAACAGGTGACTATGATTATATTTCAATGTTTATAAATCACATTCAAAGATGTACTTGTATTCACAGGTATTTCCGTTATTTTGATGCAAAATAAAGAATTAAAAAGGAATGAGGTCATCCTTTCTGCGATTCACTCCTCAGCTGGGTAGCATCGTCGAAAAATGCGAGAGAAAATACTCACTCCTCATTGAGTCTCCTGATGTTTATTTGTATAATTGATTAATACCGGATTCCCTTAATTTGCCGACACTAATACATTTCATCTTAGCATGCAAACTTCAAAAGAGCACCTGCAAAAATATCCTAAGATTTATATAATTTACTTTAACAATAATCAGTATAGTAGAATAAGAAAACTTACAAACTTATTGCTGATTAAATAGCAATTGCACCAATAAAATTACGATCTTTTCCAAACTTTTCAGTGAATTCCTAATCAGGGAGAAAAACCCGATCGCTCTATTCTTCTAAGATATAAATGTTTTGATTTTTCTTTTGGAACAATTCAACTGATGGGTGTGACAGAAACAGAGGGTAAAAATTAAAATTATTATTTTTTTCATAAATATTGTTGATGGTTCATCCAAAAGAGAACTACTTTGGCTCTACTGCCAAATTAAAACGGAAATTATGAGCTGAACGAACGAACTTTGAACAACACGATTGGAGATTTGTGGACGTAACATCTTCGGCATTCATTGCATTGATTTCTCAATCCACCGACCAAAATTATCGGCAAAATGTTACATCTAATCACCCTGTCGATGACTCTGCTAAATGTAGTCACTCTGCTTTAAAATCGGTTTTTATATTTTGTTGATTTAAAACATATATAGTTTAAGATATTTTTAAATTATCACATTCGTTACTGTCCCCTAAACCGTTAACAGGAAAAAAATATATTCACCGAAAAACTCTCAATCTCATGTATATGGGTGTTGGGGGGGGGGGATATTCACTAATGGCGACTCTGGTGAAAGTGACAGTTGTATTATATATGTTTCATATTTTTTCAAGATAAACGAACTTAAACAATATTTGTTCATATCAAATCTAAAACAATAATTAAACAAAAAGCTGAGTGAGGATGGAAAAATCTTAAAAATTTTTAAACAAAATTTCACCTCGCCTGTATTGGTATAAAGCTTTTTAATAGCTTAGTTTTTTTTCATGTGGTAACAAAATTGTGTGCCAGATTTCGCTTTAATCTTTCATAGGTTTTGAAATTGTATTACATTCAAGCAAATAAAAATATTTAACTATCATTGAATCTTATTTCTGCATATTTTTTTAAAAAACCGCACTATTAAATTGTAACAGTGATAGTGTATAAATAACATTATAATCATTATTCTAAAAATGCGTGTATATAAATGCAGTAGCTGAATCAGTGGAAATATTTTTGTAAAATATATACTTCAAATTGCTAAAAGTAAGGAAGTGATTTAACAAAAATTAAATCTGCACCCTTTGAAAGATATATTCCAAAATGTTAAAATGAAATAACAATATTTATTGCAGGATATATAGCTCCGCCTTTATTGAAGAAAAGCTTTAACAAAACGATTAATTTTATGTTTTAAACAATTCAAAATTTCAAAAAAAATGTTTCTTAGTTAGCAATCAGTCTCCTTCCAATTTTCTCATTCGGTACGTTTCTTATCTTTGGTCCCGACTCTGCATTGCAGGAAGCTTTAAACGATGCCTGCACTACGAGAGTGACGTCATGCAGTTAGCAGATAAATTCAAACTCAGAAGACTCAACCTATGATAAATGTGATTCTAAACAAAAGATCAAATTCTGCATCATCTGCAGTTAGTAACTAGTCAATTATTTCATTTTCCACTCTAGACTTACAACGTTCTCCTGTCAAATCGTGTTAAGTAGTTCCAAGACGCAAAGAGAAATGAATTTGCTGCAGATACAAAGAACTGTTATCTTATCTCGACACCCTGGAAAAAGAAGGAGGTAAAGGAAGCTGGGAATAAACGAAAGAAGGGTGATGGTTTGAAGCACCAAATCGTATTTCTTTCCTCTTGTGAATGAAAACAAGTTTGAAGTGTTTTCGGATTGTTTAACAGCCTCTGTTCTTCTCGCTCTGGGTATCACTCCTCTTTTAGAGTATCGATAACAAGAAATTGGTGAAGAAAGATTAAAAATGGATACATTTTATGACTGATGGAAGAAAATTCCTTTTTAAATCATGAAGGCTTGTAGGGAAAATTTTCTGGTTTGGGAAACTGTAAAAACGATCGTTTTTTTTCTTGTGTTTTTATTATTTCTATCTTATTATGCATTGTTCATCATCTTCTGAATTTCCAAAAATATTGATTTCAAAACTAAAATTTCTTCTATTGAACAAATTTTTTTAATGCCATTTTTTTCCCTAACGTATTATTTCAAGTTGAGCATTTGATATATTCTTGTATAGAAAATATGATCTTGTGTATCCTATATCTAATTATTTCATCTTATATATTATATATATATTCATTATATATCTTTAATATATATAAAATATGTGATATATATCTTATATATTGTATTTCGCAAACAGATAGATTTGTTATGTAATGTATTCTGTTACTTTCTTAATAATTTTCAAAATAAAAACATAATGGAAATTTATGTAATCACTTAGTTTTAAATCAATTCTGTCAAAAACGAATTTTTATGAAAATTTTCATTATATTCTATCGCTGATTTTTTTTATTTAATATACATTCAGTTCTAGTTTTCAGGATTTAAAATATTTTATTAAATATTTCTAATGAATTTAATCTTATAAAATAGCTGAAATTTGTAATACATTTATTACAAGGGGTTATATGTCTTTTTTCCAATCAGCAACCGAAAATTTAAAAAGCCCATCTCTTTTATTCAACTTGTATTAAATATGAAAGGAGATTCTAATCAAAGAGAAATAGATCCTATTACATTAAATGCTTTTAACGAAACTGTAAGCCCTGCGATAAAATTAATTCAGTAAAACTTTCGCTTTGAACTGACATCAAAATAATTGGAGGAGGACCTCGAAAACTTATTACACCTCCTCTTAAGTGTTCCACTGATTAGAGGATTTCGTTCTGGAATCATTCAGAAAATTCCATTTTGGATAATTGCGTGAATCGCATACAACTGCCTTATCTTAAATTTAATATATTTAAAAGCCAGTTTTGGAAGCTAATTTAATATCTGCATTTCGGTAAAATCTTTATTGTGTGTGTGTGCACTTTATTCTTCATCGATTGTACTTGCTTTAATTTCCTTAAACATAAATTTTGAATTATCAAAGCCAAATGTGGAGCGATTCCCAAACTACATGATATTTTTTCATTGTTTTCTGAAATTAGAGAATGGAAAGACGTTATTTAGCAGCAATAGCGTTATTTTTTTTTTCGGGAATATCAGTGTGAGAACTTATTTATTGTATTTATCTTTTATTGCGCATTTACGTACATTCCCTCCATGATAGTTTTCTGTCTTCTATCGATTAATATAGGTTATTTGATATTATATTTTTAACTGAGCCTATATTGATAATTTTTTTCATATTAAAAAGCGTTTATAGAGAAAAAAATATTTATATATTTTTTTGGTACAATATTTATAAATCAAAATATTTTCCATTATTTTCTATGATTTTTTCCATTTTCCTCCTGCAATGCTTATAGTAGACTGCATTTTCTTTTCTTTTTTCCTTTTTTTCTGAGGGGGGGGGGGTTTCCAGGCCATTTTTTGACATTGATTTCGAAATCACCATTCTTAAGTAGTTGAACTCAAAGTCGAAAATTGGAATATAACGGAGGAACATCATCATAAGTTTCTAAGAGCGTCCGATGGGTTTTGGTATCAAATTTCTTCAAATCAAGCGCAAAAAAAGAAAGCAATGAATGTCGAAAATGCAATTTGGAGCATTCCCTAATGGTGGTCTTTATAAACTTAACAACTCAATAATATAATTGGAAAACTTTCAAAACAATAACAATAAAATTCCAAGCATTAACACAAAAAAATTTTGCTAGACAAAACAAAAAGAAATTAAATTTTGTATTTTTTCGAAAGATTTTTCAAATTAAGTGTAGCACTAGCATTTTGATTGGTTATGAGGATAAAGGGAAAATCAATAAACAAACTTTATTCAACATAATAAACTTAATATTTTTAAATTTATAAGATATAATAACCTTAATAATCTAAATTGGGATAACTTCTGTTTTTAGATCACTCTATCCTCTATTTGTCAATCCAACCTACTACACACTTTAATTTCTATATATACTTTGGTTGGAGTTATATCCTCTACTTTTCAATTCAAACCAATACAGCCTTTAAATAATATATATACTTTGGTTGGAGTTTCATTCTCCATTTGTGAATTCAACCTACTAAAGCCTTTAAATCATATAAAAATTTTGGTTTTAGCTCTATACGCTATTTCCGCTCCAATCCACTACAGCCTATAAATCTTATACATAGTTTAGTTTTAGCTCTATACGCTATTTGCCTATCCAATCTACAGCAGCCCTTAAATTTCATACATTCTTTAGTTAGAGCTCTATACCCTATTTGGCTACCCAATCCACTGCAGTCTTTAAATCTTATATATTCCTTAGTTGGAGCTTCATGCGCAATTTTTGATCCAATCCACGATAGCCTATAAATCCAATACATAGTTTGGTTTTAGCTTTATACGCTACTTACCGATACAATCCACTACAGCCCTTAAATCACATACATGCTTTAGTTGGAGCTCCACACGATATTTGCCGATCCAACCTACTACAGTCTATAATTTTTTATAAATACTTTGGTTTGTGATCTATCCTTTGATATCCTTTCCCAAGAAAGACATTCCTGTTAGTTCTTTAACTTGATGAAGTCCCATCCAAGACTTGGTCCAAGTTTTAGAGCAGGTGAGGTATGGGGATTTTCAATCAGCTAAAAGTGGAGATCACCTCTGCTAAAGAAAGAGGTTGCGTAGTTAGTTTTTCTAACGGATGACCCTGAAAACTGAATTACACCATATTTATATACAATATATGGCTTGGCAACATATAATATTATAGGTTTATTTGAGAAAACTATAACAAAAGATTTTCTTATCTTGATAGTGGGCAAATGTGCAATGGAGTTGGTGTGTTCATGAAGAGAATTTTCAATCAGGTTTTTTTTTTTGTCTTTTAATGTTCATCCAAATTTTCTTAATCTATTATAACAATTTATGTTCGCTTGGGATCTGGTTTATAATAAGTTTATATTTCTTAACTGAAGATAATCTTTTATTGAGTATTATAAAAGTTATTACCATTTCTTTTAAAAATTGTTTAATTGAAAATTACAAGAATTGTTTATGTAAATAAAGACTTGTCATTCAGAAATATTAAAATACATTACATAACCTAAGTAATATATTTTCAGGGATATTATTTAAGCATATTTTTAAATATTTGAATGTTAAATAGAAATTTCTAAATGGTCCATTAAATTTGTAAAATAATTAAGTCACGAACAGTTGTTCAGGAAAATGTTTAGTATTATTTCAACTTTATAAAATTATTCTTTGATATCAATTTTTAATTGATTATATGGTGTTTCTATCAAATGACTCAAATTAAAATTCACAAAAATTCTTATTTAAGATGATGACTCAGAAAATAATAAATAAAATAATTTAGTGTTGACCGATGAATTGATGATCAGGAAAAATACAAGGAATCATTAAATAATGCAGAAATTTTTTTTAAAAAATATAGATTATGAAAGGAAATTATTAAATTATGAAAATAGATGATAGAATTGTGAATAAATAAACTAAGATTGTTTCCACTTCCAGAATATTTATAATCATCTCAACTTCTTACATTCTATCTGGAATAAATTTAAATTTTTTTATAATATATGATTCTAGCTTTTATCCGCAACTTCAAAATTTTGATGTGTATTTGTAATAACTGATAGTCTCATGCCAATTGGAGTAACTTAAATGCATGAATTTTCTACGCCAGTTGGGGTAATGCAATACAAATTAGAAATTTGGATTTTTCTTTATTCTGTATTATTTTAATTCAAAAGTACTTCAAAACGAATCCAAAAAATTGATTTATTAATTGCGCTTTAATTTAAATGCACCGATTTCTTTATTCTGTATTATTTTAATTCAAAAATACCTCAAAACGAAACAAAAAAATGATTTATTAATTGTGCTTTAATTTAAATGCACCAATCACTAAAAAATAAACATAATTGTTTGAAATGATCGGTCGGTAACATGTTAAGCCTAACCTCATTAAAGTGAGCTATAACAAATAAACTGAAGTCTTGCTCATTTGGTGGTGAGAAAATGAAGATTTTTGGCAGAAAAGTAAGTTTTTAATTCATAAAAAATAAATTTATCAATCAACCGAAATAAATAGTAGCCTATGCTCTATTCTAGACTATAATCTATGTCTGTGTTAAATTCTATCCCATTTCGCTAAGCTGCTCTGGCATGATTGACTAACATCATCCATCCATCCATCCAAACTTTCACATTGATAATAATAGTACAGATTGATTCGGAATATATTTTATTATATATAAAGTCATAAGGTAAAAACTCGTACTAATGAATATCATCAATTGTTTTAGATAAAATTTAAAACATCAATTCCTTTTAAGACCATTTTAGATGTATCTGAAGAATATAATACTTCTTAAGGTTTAGTAATATTTAAAAATTTAAAAGTAAATTAATTGGCAATCTTTTCATAAAAGTGTTTACACTATTAGATTACTTTTAATAAAATGTCCTCTCGCTTAGGTCTTGAATTGTGATACTAAAGTGATGCCATTCTTAAAAGAAATAGGAGCTGCATACTAAACAAATTTTTAAAATTTCCGGAAGAGTAAATAAAATAAGAAAGAAGTGGATCACAATTCTGCTTAATAACTTCGCGAAATCCACGCTTTTTCCCTTCTAAAAAATATGGCACAAAGCGGCTGCTTTTGAACATCTGAGCATGAAACGATCGCCAAGGACAGGGCAGGTGAAAATGTTTCTCTTTCCTCGAACATTTCCTAAATTATTGAATCAGGGGTGCAGCGGTCCAGAAAACGAGTTTCAAATGGAACTCCCAGAAAATGCAGAACTTTTTTTTCTCGTTCTTCTATTTCTGTTTTATTATTATTACTTTTTCGAATCTCTTTTCTCTCGAAAGACGTCATAATGTCAGTTTGAAAACCCAGGGTGGACTTTTGGCGAATTTTGGCACGTCAGTTTTGAATATTCAACGAGCTGCATGTAGGCATGGATGGCTCTTCAGATAAGGGGGAGAAAAAAGATTCCCCCTCCTATCATTGAAGCTGAATTTCGCCTACTTAGCTGTTAAGGAAAGAGAAAAGAAAAATGCTAAATGTTAGAAAGAGAAAAATGCCATGCACTCGGCACTTTTTTAACTCGAAAGTCACGATGCAGCATTTTCTTTCTCTTCTTTAAGACAATCGGGAATTAATAAGCTATTTTAACAAAGTAAATATTTATTTGTTATAACTTCTGTACCTTTAATAAAAATATGAAGAGGTTAAAGTGAAAACCTCTGTTTAATTAACTGGAAATGAATGAGTTTTAGAACTATTTACTGAAATGAATCTATTCGATTTTCTAAGAGGTCCAGGTCAACTAAAAAAGAAAATAAATAAAGCATATGTTTAAAACTAAAACTTATAATAAAACTGAAATAGTCAAATGATATATTTCTTTAAAAAATTCGGTTAAACTATTTCAGAAAACAAAAATATTTATCTATTTATTAATCAGTAAAACATTAACCACTTAACTGTTTTGCCCGAGTATCTTTCGTGCATCGATTTATCGAATTTTGATAGTTGTAAGCTAAAAATGAAGCATTTATAACGATTATAATTCAATATTAAAATTACTTCAAATACAGAGATAAGTAAAATATTCAATGGATTTCCATTAGAATCAAAATAAAAAAAAAGAATATTCTCAAAATAGAAGATGTCATATTATTAGATAGTAAAGAAATTAAAACCGTTAATATGTTAATATTATTATTTATTTATATTAAATATTTATCTTTTGAGCACACATCAGATACACAAAATTTAGTAGAAACGGATAACGCCTTCGTGCAATAATGGAAAAACTGTTGGGGTGTCTTCCAAGTAGATTCTTGAGTAGATCCGAGAATCGTACATATGTCTTCAGAGGACCCATTTTTTGATCAGTTAAGACATTATCATTTTTCAGGAAATTAAATTCAAAATTTGTCGTGCTAGTTAAATTATTCCAGTATAAATGCAGAACAAAATATCACATGAGAAAAAATTGCATATAAAAGTTTGCTTTAAAAACGGTTCACTTCAATATTTCTAGTATTTATCATATATTTTTATAAGCCACATTTTTATAATAGGAATAATCTTTAGCATTGATCTTTTCTGATTAGTAAAATTATGAAATGAATTAATTTATAAAGTTAATTAAAATTAAATTAGCAAAGTTTGGACTTTTTTGAATTATTTTTTAAATATTTTTTCGTAGAATTATTTTTTTGGTTTGGGAGGGAAACTTCCCCAAAAGTTATGAATTTTGATTAAAATTCGATGATTACAGGATTTTGAAAAATGATATCTCCATTGATAAATTAGACTATATTAATTATAGTTGTATTAAAAAAAGCTGTTAAATATTTCCCTGAACGAGCATCCTCTTTCTAGTGCAACTATAGCACTAAATGAAAAAAAAGTTTCCCAGTTACAAACCGCAACTTTTATTTTTTTATTTTAGACTTATCTTATGAAAAAAGTGAATTCTTAAATAGATCAGAGATTAATGAGGGCTAATCTGGCGTATTTAAAAACAAGAATCCAAAACACTTTGGGCAATTGTGTAATAATTTTTGAATTATTCCTCCTGTTTCAAATATAAATACTATAAAAAATGTTTCGTTTTGTAAAAAGAATTTTAAAATAAAAATTTAAAAAAATTGTTATTTAAAAAATTATTTAAAGCATCTTGGCTTCCATGATAAATTTTGAGGTAAAATGTGTTGACAGGATTGAACTAGTCCCTTATTCTACTGTTTTGAAAGGGTCGAATATCATATTCATAAAGTACATTTAGGAAATCACAGAGAATATCAGTAATTCTTCTAACAGTGCTTATTTTCACTCTTTCAAGCTTATTTAAACTAGTAACTGATGCAGAACAATAAATGGGAATTTCATATTCTAGAATTCATGCAATCGGAAAGAAATAATTGGTTTTAGGGTATTGACATCATCATCACCTTCCGTTGCGATTAGAGATATTTTTAGGGATGTTTCTTAGAGCATTTGTCTACCTCGGGTTTAATATGTTTGAATATGATTTAACTTATTTTTATAAAAATCTCAAGCATTAACACTAGATTTACGGACGTTTCTATTATACCCATCTCTACGAACTCGCGTGAATGAATACTCCTCGCAAATACTGACCATGTTTTGTAACTTTTTATTTCCTCTTCTAGACGTATTCAGAAGATAAAGAAGGACTTTTTGTCAAAATAGTATAAAGCTAAGGTTCAAAATAATATTAACAATTTAAAAAATATTCCAGTATTTTATTTTTCAATACTCGAACTAAGCAACTGAAACCTTCGAAATCGCTTCGCACTCAGACATCCATTGTCATTCTGCGTTTGTTCTTTCTATTATCGCTCATCGGAAATAGTTGCTTATCGCTCGTTTCATCTGAGATAACGATATTAGATAAAGGATCGAAGTATTAACGATACATTCCTATTTATTACTGATGTGATGTTTGCATGTTTACTGAAAAATTTGTCTTAATTACTGACTCAAATCCGTAGTCATAAGTATAACATATAGAGAATTTCGATATTTCAACGCTTTTGAAGAAAATAGAATTCAATATATATTTACTTTGATCCATAGATAAAGTCATTACAAGAGATAAAATAAAAATGCAAACGGGTTCTGTAATTTTCCTTATAAATTTTGAAATGCGTCAAAATGAAGCTTCCCATAAACCCAGTGTTAATTATTACTTGTCTATGGCCTCTATTATTAAAACAAAACAATGATTGCTTTTTTACGAGTTTTTCCTTTGCAATTACACGTACTAAGATAGAAAATGAAGTGAAGCTTATAAATTAAAATTCTGCGCAACAAGAATTTAAAAAAAAGTTATGAAAAAGGATTAAAAAGGAATGATAGATTGGAATCCATAACTCTTGTCCCCAGAGCCATTTGTATTCGCCTTGTTTCGCGAACATAAATCATCTTACTTCTGCATAGTTATGTGTGTCAAAACAAATATCATTAGTTTATTTATATTGTTTTGAATGAATTTAGACGTTTGAAATATATTCTGATTCTCACAGAAAAAAATGAAAGGCAATGGAGGACACAAAGAAAAAAAAATCAAACTGTAGAATAGCATTCAATTGCCATCCATTTTTCATTGCACTTCCCGAACATAATTTCAACCGCAAGAGGGAAAGAGAGAGAGAGAGAGAGAGAGAGAAAGCCAATAAAAAGTAAATAAAAATTTGAAAAATATAAATTATTCTGGCTCCATTTTAAATTATAAAAAGTGACAAAAAGACTCGGAGGGGTGGGTTTTCTTTCTCCCTTCTCCCCGAGATGAATTTGATGAATGGAATGTAAAAAAAAAGGGGGGCGAAAAGATAAATACTCCCTCCCATCCAACACACTCAATTGGAAAGAAATCTCCTTTCGAAATTCCAAAGAGACGATCATCTTTTCTTCATCTCTCGCAGGCGTAGGGGCGCAAATTGGATTTAAAAGTGTATTTCGGATTTTCGCCTTTCAAGCGGAGCACTCTGGACTTATCAATATGCTTTCTTTACACAGCTTTGTAGGTCTACTCGGCGAAAAAAAAAACGAATTGTGTTTTCATTTTTTCCCTTCTCTTTCTCTGCTGCTTGTGAGAACCGCGAAGTATTTCGAAAGTTTTAGATTCCTTGTGTTATGATCTCTCTGTTTGATACGGAAAAGAGATTTGAAAGGTGGGCTGCTCCTCGTTTTTAACGTAATCTCCGGATTTAAACGGAACTGAATGCGTCAAAAGAAATCTACTAAGCCCGTTTATATCCTTCTGATATCTGTTATATGTGTGAAGATGAAGATAAATTTGTTATGGGTTTTTCTGAGATATATTAAATATTTATTACGCTTTTGGGCGATTTAAACTGTTTTAAGAAAATTGTAAGAAAGTGCAGTCCGTTTCGAAACACGGGAATGGGCTTACTCTTTATTTCTTTTAACGCGTGGAGATCTCTTTTATTATTTCTTTTTCGTAACATTTTGTATACTAGGTCTTAGCAAAATAATTTACTTTTTCTAGTATTTCTGCAACGTTTCTAAATACAAAAAATGAGTTTTTAAATTCAAATTTTTTAAAAAAAGATTTATTTGGTATATTTATATCCAATGTCATATACCCAGAAAAACATTTTAAGGATATTCATTTGTTCTTTTATGATTCGCATTTGAATATTGCAAATATTTCTTTCTAGGTACTTACATTTTAACCATCGATCTTTATCGCCAGATTTCAAGGTGTCGCCAATGAGTTACAAAACCTCCAATAATGGCACACAACCATCATTTTTTTTTAAAAAAAATATGCAAATTTTACCGTTGTTGATTTCGCAGAAGATGACTAAGCACTTTTTCTGTTCTGATTTATTAATTCGATAGAATGATTAAAATTTAAAATTTGCCGGCCAACGAAAAAGATGCAGTGACTATTTCCAAAATTATGGTATTATTCCATCTAAAAAACGTGTTTGAATGGCATGAGATGAGTTTTTACGTGAAAACTGACAAACAATGGTGGTGTAATGCTCTGTCCACCTAACTAAATCGGCTCGAGGTGATTGGCGACCGTTGGCACATTGACGGTCAAATAAGTAAGTGCCTCTTTCTGAATTGCTAGGTTTTAATCATTATTCTAAACATAGTTCATAAGGTTTGCCTCAGTAGGATGCATTTGTCAGTTAATATGCATATCAGTTAACATAGTGTCATGCGAGTTTTAGATTGATTCTACATGATATCACAGAGAATCGAATCAAAGCAAACTGATCCAATCAGGATCCAAAAATCAAAGCAAACTCATTTTGTGAAACTTGCTTGTACATATGAAGGAGTTCTTTGTTAAATTTGATCATTGCCTCCCTTGGCATTGAGACAAGATAAATGTAACTTATTGATGAACATACTACAATAATATCAATTATAATATCCAAAATACTTAATAAATGTTTATGGATAATTTCAAGAGTATTTTACCTATATCTGGACAGTTAAATATTTAATTAATCTTTTACTTTTTACTTTTTCGTATACCTAGTACACAAATCAATTTTGGAATCATTAAAAAAATCAGGCTCAAGATTTTGACCAATTTTCTTGATTCTGGTTTCTTTCAGTGATAATAACATATTTTTTCTGTTAATTTGTCCATTTATCTATGTGGGAATAAGATTAACTCAGAATCGTTTCCAGCATGAATCGGGAAATTTAGTTTTGTTGACTTTAACCAAATTTGAAGATTTGAGTCAAATTTTGGGTAAAATTCATTAAGCGGAAAATGCGTCAGACCGACTGCCTAGATACAAATGAAAGTGGCAATTATAAACATAAAGATCTAGATAAATGAAACCCAAATTAATCATTCAAAATCAAATAACGTAACAAATTTGGAATGAAATCTATGAGTGGGTAATCGTCTATCAACCTATTTCTTACAGGTATAAATGCATTAATTCAAAAATTTAATAACTTTGGGAAAATGAAATTTGATTCACAATTTTTAATGTAAAACGTATGTAATTATCTGATTTTGAAATAAAAAAAAATGTGTCGAAGACTTAACCACTGTTGGGTTTTGCTTTCGTATGCATATAAACCGCTATGTTAATTAACTAAACGAAATTTTGTATGTGATCTTATGACTACAATTGCAACTCTATATAGAATTTAGATGTTAATTGGTCCAAAGAAAGGCTTCCAAAAAACATATTTGATTTCCTGATTCTATGTCACTGATAAATCTTCAAAGATCAAACGCTTTATTTCCGCCTAAAGTGTGTGCTTCTAAACTATTGTAATACCATGCAATCAATCATTACTTTATGCAACAATTTTGATATAGTTTTAATTACTTTATACAAAAAATAACACTTTCATCTCATGCGGTATTCTGAAGATAAAAATCGGAGCATTCCAACCTTCACGATATTTCCCAATATTCTCGATTCCATGCAATGAAAAAACATCTTTATTGGGGAGTAGGCGGGAAAGTTTTGGGAAGATCATTTCTTTTGGCATATTTAGTAATTTTAAAATGAAATAAAAATTACAAAATTTAAGTTATTTGACAGTTAAAAATCGTTGGAATCTATCGTAAAAAGAACGAGCTTACACTTATTTAACACTTTAGACACTTCATTCAAAAAGTTTTCATAGATTTTCTTTTCACTTCAGAAAGTATTTAATTCATTTTTCTCTAAGGGAATCAATCTCAAAGAAAGACATAGATGCTTTTGATAATACATATTAGATTTTCATAAAGTATTGCTCTCTAAACTAATGATGAACTAAATACGTAATAGATACCACCGATATTTTATATATTTTATGTGCTTGAAATGAACACATATTACTGTATTTAAATTTCATATACGTGTCTCTCACCTGTATGAGTAATATAGCTTCGTGAATTTGAACCCTGATCATATAATAAAGATAACTCCTGCATTTGAATCCCTCTTATCAAACTTCCTAATGAGATCAATGGGATGACATCAATTTAGCCCCGAAGAATGCCAAATAAAATAAACGAAATCTGCAATCTAATCACTCATTTTAAAATCAAAATTTTATAATATTTTTCGAATTATATCTCTCATTTTTTTTAAAATTTTATTCAAACTAATACATTATTATCTAATTTTTCAATAAGTATTTGCAAAAGGTTTATTGGAACCAAAGACCGAGGCAAATACCCATTAAAACAAAGTGAAGTAATTTGAGTCCTAAAAAAGGATTTGAGTTCTAGAAAAGGAATGCTAAATATCTAATTGATTTTTTATGCAAAATTTATCAATTCTTTTATACCGCGTTTTTACCCTTGTTCGTTAAGGTAGATATTAATTCCTCAATTTAATGCAATAACAAAGAAAAGAAAACCATATTTTTTCTGAAAAAAAAATCTCATTCCTAATTATAAATTTAAAAGGAAAATTTAGCACATATAGAATTAGTTTCAAAATTTTTTCAGAGGACGTCGGTATCTTCAATATTGAGCAAATTTAGAAAATGCTTATAGTGGAAAATTGAAAAATAAAATATTTTTTTTCTCTTATTTATCAGAAAATTTGTCTCGTGTGTATAGCGATATTAATAAATATTTTCAGAAAAAAATAGTTTAAACTAATTACTATACTCTGAGCAAAAGAAGTATTCTAATAAAATTACATTGTTAATAGTAGAAAGTCTTTGGTACACTAGGATGAAATAATTTTATTCAATTATGACAGATAATATTTCAGGATAAACAAACAATATACATAACTAAAAAAAGATTAACATGAAATCTGCTATTCATATTTCAATGTATCGAGTCAGAACATAATTTCTTGAACAACCAAGCACCACGTGCTCGTGCGAGTTTTTATTCATTTATTTTTATTCATTTTAATGGTTTTATTGAATTATTAATTTTAATATTGCAAACGATAATAAAAAACTTGTTTAACAAAAATATCACATTTCTTGTTTATTTCATTTCATGTAATCATGGGCTCAAAATGATATTTTTCTAGGTTTTATTTGCTGTAGACGTTAGCTTTTTTTAATTAGAGCATTTGTAAATGCGATATCAAAGAGTTATTAAGAGCTGATTTTTTGAGATGCTCATGCAGGTAATAAAATTTTTATTTTTCACCTACGGATTTTTGTTGACGCCACAAACCTCATTCCCAAATCAATATCGTGTTCTGACATGATAAAAAAAGAAACATTTGAATTAAGAAACCTATTTATAAATATTTAGCGGATTTCATCTTTTCTGGAATGATTATTGGTTGTTTTAGGCATAGCCTTGTTGAAATTCAAAACCCAAATTTTGATGATGACATTGAAATACTAAAAATTGGAATAATTAAAGAATAAAATTTATAAAAAAAATTATTTTACTTGTAACAATTTAATAGCTAGTATAATTTTATGAAACAACAAACGCAATGATAAATGTAATTGAATTATAAAATCTGCAATAAAAAATCGGAAGCAGTTTGAAAACTGAATAATTGTTAATTTGTTGAATGTTTTTTTTATAAAATAAGTACAACAAAGCTGATAATAAACAGTGTTTGGTAAAAATCCAACAGAAAAATCCGTTCAAAATTTTTATGTAATCTTGCAATATTCTTCGAAATTATCATGGTAAATAAAGAGATAAATGTATTTCTTTTGCATTTAATCTTTTGGCCTTTTATAATACAATGAGCACTCTTTCAAGTAAAATCCTTTCTTAAAGGCTCACGTATATGCATGTAATGATAATGATGTCAAGCTTGAAACTCCAATAATTCTATTGATCTCTAAGATCATTTGTGTATATCATAAATTTTCTATTGAACAAAGCTCCGCAGGGCTTTTATATCCTAAAATTAGTTTCATAGAATCGTTGAGTAAAGATTAATAGCTTTTGGCGTTAATCAATTAACGCCAAAAGACAAAAATTAGTTACTATTTCTCAGATCGATGTACTATATTAATGTTCGGAATTTTCTTAAATAGAATGTCAAATAACTGAATTATACATGATATGCATTTTCTAATTAATCCCATTAGTTGCTAATTGGATTTCATTATAAATAATAATGAAGGATACGTAGTAGAGAATTATATAATTTTTAATTCTTTTTTATTATCATAAATTATTGCTTTTAGAAATCACTAATTATTGATTTTTAGAAATAGAAAATAATTTTGAAATTGTTTTAAAAATTTTGAGAGAGAAAAATTGAATTAGAAAAATTAATTATTTCTCTTTAAAGTTTCAAAGCCTTTAGAATTTCAGTAAACTGCAATTAATGGAAACTTTTGGAATAATTTTTATTTCCAAAATAGTTAATAATGCTACCAATATTTTTTAGTTTAAAAATAGTTAACGCTTTGTTCCGTTTCTCTATGTAATGATGAGCAATTTGACTAATCTATTTTTAATTAATCATCCATAAAAGAAAAACATTTGCTTTAAAAATATTAACATAAATGGAACTCGATACCATTAATTGAGACCATATTATACCATAAAGATAATGATGTTTGGTTAATATTTTAAAACAAATAAACACCACAAATATAATTTAATTGATTTCCAAATTAGTATTTGTAAATACATTCAAATTGGATGGCCTTTCCAATCGTTGCATTGTAAGCATTGTTGTGAATTGTTGTGCAGTGTTGTGATGCAATGCTTACAATCGTTGCATTGTAAGCATTGCATGTAAGCATTGTTGTGAACTAGTTTCTATTTTCTTTCGATATACTCACAATTTTTGCTATTTTTTTCCTAAATGAAGGAATATCTAATCAAGTTATTTACGTAGCAAAATGCCTAATTAAACTGGTAAATTTTGACACATCAGTTATAACATTTTCCGTAAACAATTACGGTGGTCATTATTTGCTTAAGATGGTAAATAGAGGCGGTCATTAGTTGCTTACGCTTCTCAGACAATGCTAAGTTTAAACTTTCATTTAAAAATGTTGAAAGATTTAATAGATTTTTAAATTATATTTGTCAAGAAGAGTTTCTATTTTATAATATATATATTATTGAAGGTGAATATACTCAATAATAAAATTTAGTCCTGCGTAATTTCTGCGTCCAGATTTGTGTATCCTTGAAGTCTGCTTATCCGGAAATTATTTTCCATGTGTTACAATGAAAATTACCAGCAATTAGAGAGAACATCACAATGTAGACACTTAATTAAAAATGCCTTTTATTTGCAAATTTTCTAAACAATGTACCCAAATAATATGCAATCACCTACATCTAACCAACCTGTAATAATTAACACCTAAATTAACCCGTGTTACAAACAATAACCTCAAATGTCATTTTCCTCAAATATAGATGAATTTCTGACTTTGCAATCTTTAAAGTACATTATAAATACTTAATTGCGTTTATGAAAACTAGTAGCTATTGCTCTTTATTTATTTTCATTTTTTAATATTTATTTTTGCGTATTTACTGTTTCTTTTATAAGAAGCATAAAAGGACTAAACCAGCCATGAAATAAACGAGACAAAACTTTGACATTTCGAAATTGAATATCGCACGTAAAAGACACCCCGATTCAATAATGATGAAATCCAATTTCAGTTTTCCTCCAGAGCACCTCAAATAAAAATAGCCCGGCCACTGAAAGTTTTCCACAATAACCTCACGAAATTTTTCTACTTAAAATCTGACAGGCAATCATTCGAAGGTTTTCGAATCGAACTACTGCCGGGCATTCTGAAGGTAATAATGGCATTTCTCGGAGCATTTACTTTATTATCGAATCAGAGGTGAAGCGCTTCAGAAAATGAGCTCCAAATAGAGCTCTCAAGATTCAACTTTCCCTCCTTATATCACTTTTTTACTATTTCCACTCTCTTGTTCGATAAAAATCTTCATAGTTTTAATATGAAAGCTAAGAAAGAGCTCGGGGAAGTTTTTTGTCTTGAGATTGGAGAGTTGAACAGCGACATCTTTACACGGAGGGCTGTGTAGAGAGCGGTTAAAATAGTTTTATCATCTCTTCCACGTTTGATGCTATCTTTAATGTACTTTACTGACAGCAGCCAAAAGATGAGATAATCTTGCATGGATGAAATGCGATGGCTCCCTTTTCTGTTGTTTTCGTGAAACTTGGCATTGAATCCCCCTTTAATATAAAAAACAGCTACTGTAGTTTCTTTTCTTTCTCATTTAAATGTATATGTTTAAAAAAGTAAATTATGGGCTTAGGTTATAAAATATATTTTGCTACCAAACCTAAAACATTTGTAGTCCATAAAACTGCAAAACAAAGGGAAATTTTTTGTGTAAATTGGGAAATAACTATCAGAATATGTATTTTCATAACCTTTCTATAACGATTATATTATTAAATGCAAAACCAATTTAAACATTCAAAGACACCATAAAAATTTATAGTATCTTACAACTTCCCGAATCTGAAATATTTGTTCAAAGTTAAATTTCTTTGCAGATACCTAACAGTTAGTATGTTATTTCAAAGTTAAATTTAGTCGTGTAATAGCATGTGTTTTTATTATATAAATTTTATGTAAATTAATAAATGTAGTGTTGTTGGAAAATAAAATCTTTCTAAACAGTTGATCCGGGGGAGTTAACAATTTGCAAAGCTTTATTCCATCAAATTTCAGCTAGCATAAATTTTTCGAAGAATTACTATAATTATTTGAAATAATACATATTTCACTTTAGAAAAGTCCCTCCTTCAATTCACCATAGGTTTTATTTTTGTAACTAATTCATGTCGCGAGAAATCAAAATTAGTTTTTGATATGCGTACACGTTGAACGTAATTCAAATGGTTGCATAAAAAAATGCGTAAAAATAATAGAAAAGCAAATAATTATGTTCGAAAAATGTATTGCTACTGTAAGTTAAAATAATAAACAAAAATAAATATTTAAAAAAATAAAACAATAATTGAAATAAAAGTAAATATTGAAGATTAACTAGCATGGGGCTTGAGAAATGTTTTCGAACATATGTTTACATTTGTACTTGAAAGAGAAATGTTTACAACGACAATAGTTAACAAATTAAAAATAAGTAATTGTTTTTTTAAAAAACTATAAATATCAAGTTTTCATAATCCAAAAAATATCAAACACCTTCATAGATAGTGCATTTTTTATTTATTTGCAACAGTTTGTGAGGATAACTCAATATAAAATTAAAGAACAAGAAGATCTCGATATAAAATCGATATTTTAAATAGAGATTAAAAGTGGATAAATCTGGACATTTAATGTACAGAGAATTTCCGATGCATTGGTGGAAATAATAAACTTATTTTGCACTAAGAAATACATTTTAAATGATATTATTATAAAAATATTATTTTATTAAAATTAACGGGTTTTTATTCATTAAAAGAACAATATAGTATATCTTTACTGCGGAGTGCGGTATCTCAGACAGGTAAGAAGGGACTTTCAGTCACCCCTATTCAATTTTCAGATCAATCGAATGGATTGAACCAGTAGCTTCATGTTTCGTGAGCTTCACTACAAGTCAACCGGTTCCAGTGGATTTTTTTTTAATAATTCCACTGTTGGCTTGCGCATCATCTGTGAGACAGTACATCTCTTTTAGTGTTCCAGTATTAAAAAAGGCTTAGCAGAGAAATCTTGATTCTCAAAATACCATCCAACCTTTTGACTACTACTACTACTATTCCTCTTATAAGAGATCTTCTTAGACTTTTAAATGAAGAAGAAAGGGATTTCAGCGTTGAAGAGAAATGTACAGAAGATTTTTTGATAAAAACTCATGTTTGACTGATTCTGATATGTGCTCTCAAATATAATAATTTTTTCTAGAAAGAATGAGTATTGAAAAATTTCTTAGTTATATAAATACACCAAGAAAAATATCTACAGAATTTGCAGACTAATTTTTATACTAGTACTTAACCTACTTGTGTTAAATGCAATCGAAAACCATTATATAATTGTTCACAAATGTCTGCGTAGAGATAATGCCGATAAAAATAGGTGTCATTTTTTAAATTCTTTACAAAATTGTTGAATTTTTTATTACATTATTATCTTTATACTTTTATACGTTGAAAAAATAAATATAAATAAAAATAAATGTGTGTGTTTTCTAGTATATTATTTGTTGTAACATACAATTTGAGAATAAAAGGTTACTAATTGCTCAATGATTGTAATAATAATAACTAATTGTCAAATGATGTAACTAATTGTTCTGATGATAATGCATTTTGAAAAATTTCTACAATCTATCTATTTATCAAGAAAAATATCTGAAGAATGGATTGGCTAACTTTTATTAGAAAGTCCCTTTTGAGTGTAAGGAAAATCTGGTTTTCTAGACCACATCTTCCCATTTAAGTGTTTTTTTTGTAAAGATTATTTATTAGAGAGAAACGTAACTTTTAGTATTGTAGTACAATGTGTGTATACTTGTTAATGTCACCAAATGTCAAGGTTTAGAATGACAAACATAGTTAACTGGTTAAAATGCCTTTTATTTGCGATCACACCAATTTTGAAAAAAATAAAGCCCACATCTAAATAAATATGATTTCTAATAAAATGCTTCAATTTTTCTTCTTTTTTTTTAAAGAATTTCATAACAGAGATATCGAAATTGGGCAAAGTTTCAAACGAGATCTGTGGCGGACTCCTCTTTCCCCCGAAATAAGCCCCTCCCACGAAACGAACAGACAACTACCGAGCACCAATAACTCCTTCCAGAAAAAGATACAAGAAGCGCACTTGATACAGATCTCAGAGAGCTAATGAAGGCATCGAATAAGGCGTAATGCCGACCCAATCAAATTGCCTCCTTCTTCTCTCCTTCGCCAGTCTCCCAATTTATGAATGCCGCCGTTCCTTTTCTTCCTCGGTTTCATCCGTAATTCAGGGACAAATGAAAAGAAATCATAATAAAGTGGGGAAAAGATCAAAGTTTTGTGAATACGAAATTGGAACTAGTGTTATAAACAGGTGATGGAAAACCAGCTCAATTCGGTAGTAGTTTTTTTTATTTATTTAATTTTTAATTTTTCTTCTATTTATTTTTATGAAAGTCTTACATTTGTTTCATTTTTCACATTCTCTAAATCAATTTTTTTTTAAATTTAAAAATGCTTTTATATTTTTGTTTGGTATTTATTTTCAGATTTATAACAATAAAGTACAGTATTTTTGAAAAATAAGCATATCGAATAGGATTGTTTCCTTGTATCTTTCGACTTTGATTAAAATTCATTTTGTTACACACTTTTTAGAGTGTTCAATATGCAATAGATATGAGTTTGCAATGGACATTAGTATGTCGAAATAAGATAGTTAATTTAATATTTTTATCAATTATTTTCAGGGATGCTTCATTGACGATTGGCGAGATAATACATCTTGACTCCTAATAGAATCCTATTTGAGTTAGTAATTTACACAATATATTTTGAATAAAATTATTACAATTTCTTTCGTTCAGATGAGAAACTGAATCTAAATGTATTTCAGTTTTCAATGTAAATAAGTCTTTTCATTACTCTCATGATCCAAAACTGATTTCCACATTTATTGTACATTTTTGAGTGAATGTTATAGATTGCTTATGCAGTTTGGGTTTTAGTTTTTGTTATAGTGTGATTCCTATACTTTAGTTTAATTGCAATCAAGCAATTCTGCTAAATTTTAATAGTATATTTCTTCGTTAGTTTCATGTTCAACGAAAAATGAAAACACAATCTAACTTATCGGCTTCGCTTTATTGTAAAATAAATCAGAATGAATACCTAAGACTAAAAAATAGGAGAGCTTATCCAGCTTAATTTTGTTATCGATATAGATCATAACGAGTTCTAGAGTATTTCGAGCCTTAAATTTCCATAAAATATTTTTTGCATTTTAAAATTTTTTAAAAAATATCTTGGGTTTGATTTTATGAATTGATATCTGTTTTATGAATTGAAAGATTCGAATTAAAAAGCTACTCAATATAGCAATACATTATGATTATTTGACATTTCCTGTTAAGAGATTGCTGCCATTTTTAGATATTTAATCTCTCTAATTTTTTTAAAGACGTTTAGCAACAGTAGATTCATTTTTGTGGCATCTTAAAATCATCCTTAAAGTTGCAGTTATTATTATTTCCTGCTTAGCAAAATATAAACGGAAATTTTTGTGGAGAAGTTTGATTTTCCTGCCAAAACATTATAATAAATGCCATTATAAAAATAAAAATTGTTGTAAGAGTCTCCTCAGACACCTCTTGTCTTATATACGCCCTGTCGACCACATCGCGTTGTGCTGATTGGATTAACACCTCCATTATTTGCATATTATCTACTATATCATTTTTTCTGGCTCTTCAGTGTACTTAAATTTCAAAAGCAGACATTCAATTTCTACTTTCATTCACAAAATTTAAAATTCTTTTCGTGATTCCGTTTTGATTCATGAAATAATCATTCAAAAATTATTTTTGTTCCTTTGAACAAATAAGAAAGTAATCTGAAATGGTGTTAAGTTTAAAAATTTCATAAATTGGTGGTAGCATTTCGTATACATTTTTATAGAATAATTTTTGGTAGTTTTTAATTATATAATTATAATTTTGGACATTTGGTATAGTGTAGTTTATTATTTTTTTTTTGGAAATTTTATCAGTTTAACTTCTGTAACTAACTTAAATATAAAATAGTAAATGTATAATTTTATAATTGCAAAAAGAGGAATGCTTCAAAATATTTAACAACAATATATGCATAATTAAATTATTATTTTTATAAGGGTTTACTAAGGATATAAGATTTACTTTGAATCTAAATAATTAATATCGAATTTGTGATTATGTATTTGTGTTTATGATTAAGCACCATGTATGTTTTTTAACCCTCGTTTCACTGATAGGAATGAATTCTCAAATTTTCTTGCTCACATACCGCAGCTTTATCCAAAGGAAATATATACCAACATTTTAAAATGTTGCCATTCTAACATTTTGAATCTCTAATTTTTATTTATTATAAATTGTATTTAAAATTACTTTTTATTAATAAATTTATGCTAAAAAGGGCAAAATTCCTTTCTTTGAAAAGATATGTTCTTTGAAAAGATATCAGGTTGGAAATTATATTATTTCTCGCGATATGAATTTTAAAAAAAATCAATTTCATTTTAACGTCAGGATCTGGAATTTTTTTCTCGTATGTTCAAAATTAATTGATATTGACTAACAGCATAATGTTCCTAAAACAGTTGCTGCACATTTATTTTATTGAAATTATGAGAATGCAAACAGGAAATGCCACAGAAAATTTAAAACTTATTTCGTTTCACAGTTTCAGATTTTTAGATCTAAAATCACTAAAAGTAGATTGCTTCCTTTCAAATGATAAATTTTATAAAATTTTATAATAAACAATTCTGTATTTCAGTTTGGGTTGCTTCTTTTTTCCTGACGATTACTCACATGACCAAGTATTTAAATATTTAAAATTAACTGCATGACACATAAATCATACTTATTCATACAATCTCTTGTATACTATCCATTCATTCCTTTTTTTCAATGTAATACTGATTTAAAAAAGGAATTAATCTAGATATTGGTAAAAGTTCTGAAAATTAATCTGCCACTCTATTATTTTTAGCGACTTAACTTTCATACTTATGAAACAGATTTCGAAAATTAAACAATATTTAAGAGCTAAAAAACTATAATTGAATACAAATAATATAAAAATTCCAGAGAAGTAATTCCAATTTCTTTTTAAAGTAAGTTATCAAATTGCATTTTATCTGTTTGGTTTCAGCTAAATGAAATGTACATTGTTTGTGAATCATATTCAGGCAAAGGGAGGACCCAATCGATGGAATTTGAAAAAATCTTTCTTTTCCAAATTTTAACAAAGCACAGTTTCATGTTAAACTATCATTCACTTTGTTTGAAAGATTTATTGATGTTTTAAGAGAATAAAACAATCTCAGTTCAAATTAACGAGAATTGCAGCAAGAGAGCCTTAAAAAGGAAAGATTACGAAAGAAAAACATAAACATGGGAAATCTTTTTACAATACTCTTTAAAGTATTAAAATGTCCCACTTGTTCACTCAGAAGAAAAGGAAATTACGCAATGCCATCTATTAAAATGAGAAAGAATACTGGTGATAAAAAAAATCCTTCTCCTTGAAAATATTATATTGGAATAAATGACTTAAGTATTCACAAACAATGTACCTAGCATGAGTTTATTTTGAAATCGAACATATTATTGAGAAAACAAACCTTTATATTTATATGTTTAATGTATCGCTCTTAAAAAGTTGAATAAACCAAGAGTGTTTTATAGAAAGCCAAATATTTTATTCATTCTTTGATTATGTAATTTTATAGTGTGAGAATTTATTTGAAAAATACTAACATTTAGTGTAAATAAAATTCACTATTTAAAATTTCAGTATTAAGATATAAAAAATAAGTAATGCTATCCCAGGCAGCAAGAATTGTTGGAAACACATTGGCGATTGGTCGCATCCATTGGCTACAGCTCGCGAGTATTTCACTGATGCTGGCGTTGCATTGGCGCGATGTCGGGCTCTGACCAGTTATTCTGCGATAATATCTTAAGTTCGCATTTAGCTTGGCGCGACCTCGTACGCCGACTTAGTGAAAATGGTCGTTTCAATGTAATCGCCCCCTACTCGCGCCGATATCAGGAAAATCGCTTTTCCTAGACGACACTTTGTGAATATATTTTAGGAATTTCCCATGATTCACCTGTTGTTTGTTGCATTTTGGAATTCAACCAGCAACGCGTGCTATCATTTCAAGAAACTTGGTAAGTGTAAATATATTTATTACTGTATAGTTTTTAAATAGTATAGTGTTTATTCTAAATAGTGAATAAAAAGGATTTTTTTTCTTAAGGTTGTTCGAACTTATTGATTACCTGATACAAAGAGTTGCAAGTGATATTATTAGCGTTAGGTGAAAACGACCATTAGGCCTAATCCATTGTTGATCACTCTGTTTCATTTAAGAGCTAAAACTTTATTAATTGAGTTATAGTCATTTCTTTTCTTGCGTGTATTTTTTTTTTCAAGTGATTTTATTTTTTGTTATATTTTTATTTTGAGTGTTCTTGAATTATTCCAGCTATTTTTCCTCTTTTACAATTTCTTTCGATTAACATTTTCAAATAAAAGAGATTTTTAAAAAGTATTGAATAACGTTCTTATTTTTTGGTATGGCAATAAACTTGTGTAATTATATTTTTATTTTGACGTCAGGCTAAAAAAAGCTTAG